>OX359245.1:78449271-78531271 GCA_947179485.1 Allacma fusca | reverse complement strand
ATTTATGTACGTCTTTTGTATCTTTGATATTTCTTCACCACCACCTTTCGCCCCTTCCATTTCTTATTTTTCTTCTTTCCTTTACCGACTTGTTTCCTCGGACGAAGTTTTCGACCAGTTTTCTCAGCAACGTCTTTATCGGGAGTATGCACCGTCTGGTTGTTTTCACTGAGCTTTATATTACCATTGTCAGCTATTTGTTCCGATTCGCCGACGGGCACGCTATTCCCGAATGTTTTCCATTCTGGTTCTAGAATGTAGTTCTCTCCCTGGTGATATCTGCAGCAGCATAACTGTAGGCGCTCAGATTTCTTTTTTCTCTGGAATTTTTTGCCGGTATCCGGTAAAGAAATGCCGTCAACCTCCTTAGGCACACTCGAAGGTTCTTTAATTGTCTCCTCCACAAGAGGTTCATTCTCCGAAACTGGAGCCTCACCACTCGCAACATTTGTCTTGTTCTCATCTTTATACAAGGTCATTAGCTTATCGTAAAGCTGAGGCTCAATGACTTTGTAAATCTGCGCCATTTCAATATAACATGGCGCTAACAAATTCGTCTTGCAATATTCGCGATACTACTGTGCAGAGTATTTTCTTCACTTGAACCTTTCGCCTCATCAACACTGTTCTTATTGAATACGAAGATTTTATTTCCTCGAGTATTCTATCCGCACAAATTGGTTTGCAATTACTGAATATGGAAAAATTGACAAGACATTCCACAACAGCAGTGAGTTCTGGGTCCGATGCTTGCTCGAGCAACTTTGTAAATAACCTCTTTTCGGCTTTGCACAGGTTATATAAAAATGTAAAGTCTTTTTCTAGTCTGGTCGTCATTTTCTCGGACCGTACACCTCAGTCTCAGGACCGGCATATAACGAATTTCTTACAAAGTACACGTGTTTTTTATGTTTCGGATGCAGATCCAGTATGATATAGCTATATTCTCTTCCTATGACAGCCTTTCGGTATGCGTCAATTAGGAAAGCTACGTTGCCAGGGCAAACCTGACGCGCAATTGTAGACACTATTGATCTGTCCCTTGCAGAATCGAAATAACACAACCATTGGGTATTAATCGACAGCTCCCGAAGGTTTTTATGATACAGATTTTGTAAGATTACTATAATAGAGACCCCTCGATGATGCGAATGTTTTGTGAAAACGTTTGTTATAATGTCGTGAGCTTGTCCTTTTCCCAGCGAATCAATCTGGTCGTCTACAACAACTAGGCTAGGATTCGGTGCGGATTCAATGTCTTCCAGGTTCTTTGTAAAAGTAACGTCTGGATCAGTCTCTTGAATTTCGTAGAAGGAGGGCTGAAAGTCTGCATATACATACAGCACTTTTTGAATCGGTTTGTCAAAAACTTTGTTTCTATTCCGTATAATGTCTAAAGTCAAATGCGTTTTCCCACTTCCGGTAACACCGGCTATAATACAAGTAGAAGGATGTGCAATAGAAAAATCCAATGTGTCCATGATCACACAATAAATTGCAATTGCATACTAAAATATTTTGTCTTAAAACTATGATTTTATATACAGATTTGATTATATGTCAATTACAGATGCGCATATGGAAATGAATTGATAAAAGACAATTTGTTTTTGTACATATTTACACAACTTTTTTTTAATTTTACCATATTTTTATCCTTTTTTTTAAATCTGTAATCTAGGTAATTATTCTAATACACTGACACATATAATATAGATCATTCACATAAGGAAATAAATTATCTACTATAAACTGAGAATATACGATAATATCATAATTGTTAAGAGTGCAAATCAGTATGTACATTCATCATCAGAAACAAATTATTTGAGAACATTTTCGCTGGATGTTGAAGGATTTTCAGGGTCAGAAGATTTTGGGGCATGGTCAATAATTGCGGGACTGATATTTTCACTTTCGCTGAGCTGTTGCTCGACTTTTTCGAGCAGCTGAAGGTCGTGAAAATGTTCGGCATTATCACTGGCTAGCTCGTGCAATACACTCTGGAGATCGTTGAACTGTTGCATATCATGATAGTCCATGCTATCAAAAGATGCGAACAATTCGTCAATTGGGTCGTAATCAGTCGAAGTGATGTCTTCGCCTTCTTGCAGAACTTGATCTATCATACCTTCCATACCTTGTATGCCTGCGTTATCTTCCACCGTCGGACTGTCCAGTGTGTACTGATTGAGGGTGGGCTCGTCCAGCAATACAACATCATCATCATCATCGTTGTCGGATAGAGTTATGACCTCCGGACGAAATACAGTTAGGTCGACGTACTCTGGGGTCGGGGACGCCGGAGGTGTCAGCCAAACGGTGCTGGGATGTCCATTTAAAGGATTCCGGCCCGAGGATCCGGGATGAATGGCATCAGAGATCCACGGGTCCGATGGTCCTTGCACACACCTCGGCTGTTCCGCCGCGATCGGAACAGTATCTAAAAGCAAACATTTCTTAAGATTTAGTAAACGTTCAAGAAAGGAACGTGGGACGTGGGAGAAACAAAAAATAATGTTAACCTGATAAATTCTTACAATTCGAGGGCCATTCAGTCGTGTCCTCCTCCGGAGCGAATCTGACTGGAACAATTCCCCTGTCCTGGACGTATCCTCTATTGACCCTCCGCAAAAGGTCTGAATGACTGTCCAGTTCTGGGTAGAACTGATCCTCTGGAACTGTAAATACGAATTTATAAATAATAATAAATAGAACTAGACCAGTTACAATACACACACACATACACACACACACAATGCAAACATTATTCAGCAATAGGGAAAATTGTAAACAATACTTACAATATAAGTACTCATACTGGCGAAGCCAATAGTGCGGCGACATCGTTGGACGCAGTTCACAAAACCAGCGACAGTTTGCACTGCAAAGTCGACAACGAATGATGTAGTCCTTGTTGGTCACAACGTCGGTACTATTGAATTTTGTTGCCAGATGGTTTAAAAGACACGGTAGATGAAATCCGTGCTTGCACCCGTAGTGTCCCATCTGAGACATCACCCGATCCGTGGCAATCGTGACGGCAGAGAACCGTTTCCAGTGTTCAAACCCGTAGTCGTTGAATTGGTCCAGGATATTGTAGTGGCTTCTGCCATTTCCTCGAAGAAATGGTGTGTTGATCGGGAGGATCACCATAGTCTCGTAAGACTGCACTGGTGAAACCTCCAATGGCAGATTGCAAATTTGACAGTTATTCATTTTGTCTTGTGTAAAACGAACAGTATTGAAAGATGAAAGACTAAAGATTGATGAACAAGTTGAATGGGATAAATATGAAAAAGCTGTGACTGATAAATGTGAGAGTGTTTATTGAGTGAGCTCAAAACACCGAATGAAACCGCTGGAGCGGTCAGCGTGTAAAATGAAACCGGCAAACCCTGAGAAAGGTCAATCCCGGGTCAATCAAGACAACGTTTAAAATATCATTTTTTTCTGTCTCATTGTTTTATTTATTAAACATGATCATTGCGTGCCAAATGAGTTTACAGAGGCATTGGTGGTGGTTCTGGAATTGGAACACTGATTATACGTCGAGGGGTAGCTGGAGATTGCCACATAAAGGTGCTGTTAGTATGCACCATGGTAGAATCGGTGGCGTTGTAGTTGGGTGTCGTCAAATCCAACATCTCCACGCTCTCGCCACTGCCACCGGAGTTTCCCACGGTGTCCCACAACGGAGTCCTCAGCGATGAATTTCCCCTCCTTGTCCTCTTCTTCATCCTGAAGAAGACAAACAGCATCGATCCAATGACTGCAAAAAGTAGAAATGTTGATCCGAGTCCTGTGAATAAAAAGATTTTAACACGGGCTGAAGTAGTTATCACTCAAATGCACACACTGCCAGCGTTTACACTTTATATTCGGGAAAACAATTTATCTACACTTACCCGCAATGATGGGGACTATGTTCAGACCCTCCATCCCCTCTCGCACGCAATCTGCCGTCTCCATGACGATCTTGACCACGTTCGTATCAAGTAGTCCAGGATCGGGAGTACAGCAAAAACGGTTGTCCTCTGTCTGCACGTAGAAAAAACCGTCCTTCACGCAATCCACGCATCCTTCCACAGAAGTACAATCTACACAAGTGTAAATAATATTTAAATTGGTACACAATGCGTGGAGACAGATGAAACAAAACTAATTAAAAACTAATTTAAATCAAACCATACCTTCACCCATTACAAAGGTTTCCAAAAATAAAATGATTGTCGTAACAATTTAGGAACCAAAAACTAACTGACTAGAAATTTTCATCCTCGAGAAAGATTGAGGTTCGAACGGGTAACGTGAGCCGATTTTAAATATTGCTCAATTTGGTAAACAAGCTCAGTTGCTTCTTTGAAGCTAAAGAGTTGTCACCCACGATGGAGTCGGGAGGAAGAAACGCTGAGTTGACAGAATTATTACATAATTCTTTGTCCACTCTAGTCAATAAAATCATACACAAAAACCAGACGATTGGAGTTTATGCACCACAACATAATGACGAATGGAAAAGTTAGCTCTTTTTTGTATGAATGCATATGTAAACATGTATACACATATAAAGTTTCATTTGTATTTAGCCATATGCGTGTGCATAATCCTCATAGCTGGTCTAAAGCTGGTAAAGTTTTGTACGGATTACTACTTCAAATGGAAGGACTCACGTAACCGGACCCCTTCGGTTTCCTCTCCCTCCGTCCACAATGGACAGTAACGAGACGAGTGTTAAACCTACACCTACACGCACAGGCGAAAAAGGATACGTAAGTATATCTTTGATAAACATTGACAGCGTCAATGTTTATTATCTATCTAAATACATATTTCTTATTTTTACAGTGTTTTCGCTGTCCGCTGTCGCCTTGTGAGTTTTTCTGCAGATCTCATATTAATTATGAGTCTCATCTGGAAAGAATTCACTTTTGCAGTCAGTGTGCCCAGTACTGTAAAGTTAAAAGACTACATGTGTGTCCGCATCCTGGGAAAAGACGGGGTCATGTAGACGCGTACATGCAACCTGATCTGTCTAACTTTTCCGAGCTATCCCGATCGCACTTGGGCAGTATGCTATTATATAAATATAATAAAACAATAACATCGTCTGATATTGAATCTACCTTTCAGCAAGTTGCTCCAGTCACAACAAGTTTTCTATCCGATTTGTTTAAAATTCATGGTCTAATTAAAATTGAAATTGGAATGGGGATTAAAATGGAAAAGGAATCCAACGATTCAGAGGGAAATTTAAGGATGCACGAGGCTACAATTTTCTTTAAATCACAGCACTACGAGCTGGAATGGCTCAGCCAAATTGATGCAATTCTTCTCAATGCCGCCTCCGACATCGTGGAGAAAAAGAATAATTTTCTCGAGAACGGAAGTTCTTGGAGTATTAAAAGGATGGAAACATTTGAAATAAAAATGGCAGAAGCTAGACTCTTTACCGATAGTTCCGGAGGAGGATATCTTCCTATGCCCTTGTCAGGACGAAAAGGAATTATTAACTTTAAGAATGAGGACGACAATTGCTTCCTCTACTGCATTGCCGCTTCGCTATTTTGGGAAGAACAAATTGCCACAAACAAGCTGAAATTTTACAAAGATTGTAACCTAAGGGAATATAAAACATGGGAGAAATATTTTCATCTTCTCAAAACAGACTGCATAGACGGACCTGTTGACGTCTATAAAACAGTGCCCTTATTCGAAGAAGCGAATAATTTGTCAATAAATGTGCTGACTCATGAAAATGGAAACGTGATTTCTATGCGAAGAAGCAGCTATGTCGCGTCTACAACAATAAATTTATTTTTAATTCGGGCGGATATTGGACAACATTTTGCTCTGATAACGGATTTGAACAAGTTCTTACGTAACAAAAGCGTAAGAAAACTGTACATTTGCAAATTGTGCTTACGTAATATGAAAACATCTGCAGCATTGCTTTTACATTCGTGCAACGGTAAACAGGCAAATGTGAGAGAGAAGCTTCCGAAAAGGGGCGAATGTTTGGAGTTTAAAAGACTCGAGATGACATTGCCGTATCCCAATGTTCTCTATTGGGACTTTGAAACATTTTCAACGCCTGTTAATGAAAAGAAAGGATTGAGTACTACACTGAATACCGAATTCAAACCCGCGAGTTATGCACTGTGTTTAGTAAATACAACAGACGATGGGTCAAAACTCACAGCCTGTGAGTATTATGACGGACCGGACCCGGTGCAGCACTTTTTCGAACGAGTATTTTATCACGCTCAACAAGTGCTAAATGATATTAGATCGACAAATAATTTTGTCTCGCCTACTGATTCAGAACGTGAGCGTCACAACAGAGCTACACATTGCTTCTTTTGCCACCAGGAATTTACCTTTCCAGGTGAAAATGAGTGCCATGCATCTACCGAAGAAGTAGACGAACGATATAGGACTACGAAGAAAGTTCTAAAAACGTATCATCACTGTCATCAAAGCGGAAGATATCTCCATACATTATGCCAGAGTTGTAATTTAAAAATTAAGTTTAAAAACGATTTAGTGTGCGTATGTCACAATGGATCGGGATTCGACTTCCATCTTCTACTTCAAAATTTAGATTCGCCATTTTTCAGTCCAAAGGACGTCAATGTCATAAGCAAAGGTGGAGAGAAACTAGTTCAGCTAGAAATAACAGCGAGCAATATGTACATTCCAGAATTAAAATCAAAATACGATGATAATTATACGCCAAGTGCGAAGCAGTCGTGCGGGAGAAGAAAGGTTAAGGTCCGATTTATTGATTCGTTTCAGTTTTTGAACACTAGTTTAAGCACGCTTGCAGCTGGACTTAAAATTGAAAATGCAAGCACAACGAGCCTTGTTAATGACTGCTTACCATATCTTTTTCCGGACCTAGATAACCTTGATTCTAAAGACACTTCAATATTTTTTGAGAAGCTCCCTTATCCATACACATACCTCTCATCTCCAAAAACGTTAGAAAACGGACATCCTATACCGGGAAGGGAGCATTTCGACAACGAATTAAGGAAGGAAAAAATTACAGATGAAGAATGGACGAAAATCCAGATATTAGTCGATCAGTTTCAAATCCGAGATTTTAAACAATTTACAAGAGCTTACACCATCATCGATACAGTACTACTGGGAGTGATTTGGGAAAACTTTCGAAGGAATTGTTTTGTTTCGTATGGACTAGACCCAACATATGTATGCACAGTTTCTGGATATTCTTGGCAATGCTTTCTATCCTTCACCAAAGCTAAAATAGAATACATTACCGACAAAGACATGCTTGATATGATCACATCTGGAATAAGAGGTGGAATGGCATTCTGTACGCGCAAAATTGTGACAGCTAATTGCGAGCGCTCTCCCCTCGGCTTTGATCCCACCAAAGAGCGTACACATATACTCTACAATGATAAAGTTTCCCTTTATGCCGCCGCTTTACTCGGAAAATTCCCTCATTCAAATTACCGGTGGGAAAGTGTCGAAACTTTGAAGAGTATTAATTGGAAAACGTATGACGGGGAAAATGAGACGGGCTATATTTTGAGCGTCAGTTTGCACTACCCCGAAAAACTTCAAGATGAAACTGAGTCCTTGCCTTTAGCTCCGGAGAAACGCAAGGTTCGAATTACAGATTTGGCGGCCGGACAGCAGGACACGATGACATCTCTTGGTCTTGTTCGCTCGTTTACAAGCGAACCAAGACTCCTGCTTCATTGTGAAGATCGTATTGAATACGTTGTGCATTACAAAGCTCTCCAGTTTTACTTGAATATGGGCATGGAATTACTTGACGTGCATGCAGGAATTAGTTTTCACGAGGAGGCTTATTTTAAACCATATATTGAGTTCAACATTGAGCAGCGCAAATTGGTCAAAACCGAATCACAGCGAGCGCTGTACAAAATCCTTTCGAATGGAGTTTTTGGAAAAACTCTGCAGTCAAACAAGGGAAATCTGGAGGTTAAGTTTTGCGGATCGAAGATCGAATGTCAAAAATTCGTCAGCGACCCTCGGTGTGTTGACTTTGTTCCAATTTCCGAGAACATAAGTATGATCATGCTTTCTCCCAAGGAGATTGTACTCAACAATATTATCCAATCAGGCATGGTATGTCTGGATCTTGCTAAAGTTATTTTCTACCACGGGTTCTATTACGAGCTGCAGAAAGTCTTCCCGGGCAGGGTTTCCAATCTGTATTGCGACACTGATTCGTGCATAGCTCTAGTAACAGACCCTGACAATTGTCTTTTCCAAGATATAGTTAAGCATAAAGATTTTTTCGACTTTTCCAAATTACCGTCGGGCCACGATATTTTTAAAATGTATCCAGAGTACCCGGAATTAAGATCGCAAAATGCCGGGATTGCTGGTCTGTGGAAATTGGAGTCGATAGATATTTCCCAGATTGTAACCATTAAGAGCAAGCAATACAGTGTATTGTATTTTAACAAAGCAGAAGAACTCAAGTGCAAGGGCGTACCAACAGCTGCATTGAAAACGTTCAACCATGACAAATACAAGTCGGTAATCGACGCTAACAATGTTTTCTATGTCGATTGCTCCTACATAAGGAGTCTTAAACATAAGTTGTATAATATTACTGTTAATAAGCTGGGGTTTCACAGCTTAGATGTGTATCGAGTGTACCCGGACCGCAATGATTACAATTACTCGTTGCCTTTCGGACACTACCGATTACGTATGTAATTATGTTTATTGCCAACAAAAAAATTTAAAACTGATAAAATTATAAAAACATTAACAATACAGCTTGTTAATTCTTATTTTCGAATTTCTATTCCGCGTAATATAGGTTGCGGAACCGTTTTTGTGAGATCCATTACTGTATGCATGTATGTATATAAACCATTTTAATAAAGTTTGCATCACTTGTACATATTTACACAACATTTTTGTGTTTCATATTTTCTTATTTACGTGTTTTGAATTCTAAAGATGCATAATTTTGAGTTCCAAAGTCGCATTGTTATCATAGAACCGCGTGATTAGCCTATTTTACCGAGCCGTTTTAACAAACCTTGGTCGTTTATACCGAACCGGTTTAAGCAACCTCGACCGGTTCAACCGGACCGGTTTGAGAAACCTGGTCCGGTTATTCTGAACCGGTCTAAGGTAACTCGAACGGTTCTGTACAGAACCGGTTTGAGAAACCTCGACCGGTTCAACCGGACCGGTTTGAGAAACCTGGTCCGGTTATTCTGAACCGGTCTAAGGTAACTCGAACGGTTCTTTGCAGAACCGGTTTAAGAAACCTCGACCGGTTCAACCGGACCGGTTTGAGAAACCTGGTCCGGTTATTCTGAACCGGTCTAAGGTAACTCGAACGGTTCTTTGCAGAACCGGTTTAAGAAACCTCGACCGGTTCAACCGGACCGGTTTGAGAAACCTGGTCCGGTTATTCTGAACCGGTCTAAGGTAACTCGAACGGTTCTTTGCAGAACCGGTTTGAGAAACCTCGACCGGTTCAACCGGACCGGTTTGAGAAACCTGGTCCGGTTATTCTGAACCGGTCTAAGGTAACTCGAACGGTTCTTTGCAGAACCGGTTTGAGAAACCTCGACCGGTTCAACCGGACCGGTTTGAGAAACCTGGTCCGGTTATTCTGAACCGGTCTAAGGTAACTCGAACGGTTCTTTGCAGAACCGGTTTGAGAAACCTCGACCGGTTCAACCGGACCGGTTTAAGACACCTGGTCCGGTTATTCTGAACCGGTCTAAGGTAACTCAAACGGTTCTTTGCAGAACCGGTTTGAGAAACCTCGACCGGTTCAACCGGACCGGTTTGAGAAACCTGGTCCGGTTATTCTGAACCGGTCTAAGGTAACTCGAACGGTTCTTTGCAGAACCGGTTTGAGAAACCTCGACCGGTTCAACCGGGCCGGTTTAAGACACCTGGTCCGGTTATTCTGAACCGGTCTAAGGTAACTCGAACGGTTCTTTGCAGAACCGGTTTGAGAAACCTCGACCGGTTCAACCGGGCCGGTTTAAGACACCTGGTCCGGTTATTCTGAACCGGTCTAAGGTAACTCGAACGGTTCTTTGCAGAACCTCCGGTTCGTCTGAACCGGTTCAAGGTAACTTGACCGGTTCAACCGGACCGGTTTAAGAAACCTTGTCGGGTTCTTCTGAACCGGTTTTATGTAATTTGCCCGGTTCTGACGATCTGGTTTGAGAAACCTCACAGGTTCTCTGTGATTACTATGTATATGCAATTTGATGAAATGCTGGTGCTACACGGTGAAAAACGATATGATACTGAAAAATGCAAAAATAGAGAAAAAGAAAAGGCAAAGAATTAATTCGTAATGTAAAAAATATAAGTTGCCTCTTACTTGATTTCAGAGGCGTCGACCATTGTTAGAACCTGATGATTGCGACTGAAAAAATTAAAACATCAATACACTTTTTAGATTTTATATACGCAAATATAGAATCTTGAATTTTTTTGTTGAGATGTTTTATTTATTCGAGTTATAAGGCAGTAGTTTTTTAAATGCACATATGATCGAAATATAGTCATAACAAGGGTTCTCTTTAAATTAGCACTGAAACTAAAGCTCAACGATTTTAAAAATCCCTATTAGTGAGAATATTGTTCCTACAAGACGTCGAATCCCCAACAATTAAAGTAACACAAAATAATACTTCCCATTTTTGAACAATTTTCTTTGAAATACGTCAACAAATTTGAGAATCCCTGTAAAATAAGGACAACGAATTTTTGAATCCCTGTTAGCAAACAAGGAATTACTTCCTTTTTTTAAATTTCCATGCATTTAACGAATATTTTTTTATTTTCATCAATCTTTGTGTTTGCGAATCCGGTTTACATCTATACGAATACTTCTCACATTTCTGCAAGACCGGAAATTATATATAACTTGACTTTAATATTAGAATATAATACAGATAACTAGTATGTATATTTAACATACGAATTGTTTAAACTTTGCATTTGCGTATGTTGCCAATATACAATCATTCATTATATATCATACGTACATAGGTTAACACCTTCTGTAACGATCCCTTCGGCTTGATTGCGTCATTGAAACATTGTTAGAGGTAATAATACTTTATATTCCTTAAACGCCCATTTACTGGATCGATTGAGCTGGTTTGGATATAATACACCATTTTAATAGAACATAAAAACAGATGCATCACACTGGGATTCGGCTGTTACTAAAAAGCCAGGTTGTCATCGAGCCGTAATTGTTTTATGGATTCGGACTTCGTAAAATTTGAAGTGTGCAAAACAAGCCTTGTTGAAAATCACATATTTAGGGCTTGGACAGATCAGATCGGACTAATATTATTATGTCAGTAAATCTACCTGTAAATAATATAAAGTGTATATAAATGTATGCATATACACATGAAAAGTTTAAGTTAGTACGAGAAATCATTTCCATGAGTGTCCTATGTACTCATCAATACTCAATGTTATCATTTAGGTTCTGAAGAAAGATATTACATTCGCCATTTCATAATTCAGGTGTATTTATCTCGTTCTTCAATACTGTTTAGAATATACTCCAATGTGCTATGTACATAGTCACAGTTTATAGAAAAATCGTGATTACATGGTTTGCATGCTTATTAATTTCTTTTTACATCCCAATTTACTCAGAGCGTATGCAGTTGCATAGAATAAGATAGCAAAGGAGCTCCTAAAACTTAATGTCAACTTTTGAGTATCCATCCCTTTCTGTAACAATTATTCATATCAAATTCCTGACCATGCATCTCACGACTAAATTAATACCTGTAATCTCTTTGAGATTCCGGTAATAAGAGTTCACCCAAGCTTTTTATAACTTGTTTCTAACTTCCAAGGGGTTCGGCAAGCACCACAAGAGGAGTCTGAACTCACATGGGAATACCTATATCTACAGATACATACACTGAGTGCAGAAACTTAGAAATTTGGCATGAGATGCTCTGGATTCGCCAATTATCTACATTCGAGGATAATTTGTATTGAGTGACAAGCTACAGACTCCATGTGCATCTACATACATACTCCACTGCATACTCTACATTACTCTGGAATAATTCTTCACAGTTTAAAAAACAATTACGATCAAATAAATCCAACATTTCAGCCTTACTAAAATCTAATTCAGCATTACTAAAAAGTTAATTATCCAGCATGATAACTTTCTTTAAGTTAGACGCAATATAAATAAATCTTCAGCACTCATAAATTCAATTGTGTAACTGTTTTTCCTGTTATCATATAGATACGTTTTTACTCACAAGTTTATATAAATACTTCGGAGCAGCCGGTCCCAGTTTCAAGTTTTAGAGTCAAGTTGAGTTGCAATTTGAAAGCACTGTCCCTGTGTCAGTGTGATTTCCTTGTTCTTCAGCAATCGAGATAGGAATCAGTAAGTGAACAGTATCTGCGTCTGGATGTAGGTAGTTCTGAGCTACATATTATCCACCTGTTTAGTATTATTCAGTCTCTGAGGAAAACCCGAAATTAAAATTGAAACACCAAAAAAAATTCGAACCTGCTAAATATATGTACAGTCAAATTACATTTTAATGAAAAAATTTTGAAATTCAGCTAACCTTTTTAGAGATTTTTAAATTTACTATTTTTCCAAAGAATTATATTATACACGCGTTTGATAGGAGGAAATCTTTTAAACTCCTCGCCAGGGACATTAAATTCAGCAAGGAATTTTAAAAATCTTCATCTTTCAGGAGTAGTTGTAAAGATCTGAAATCTGCATACAAGCCCACATTTCATTAGCAAAACTTTTAACGACTGATTTCTAGATTCTTCGTACATATATGCTTATTGTTACCAACAAACTACTTGACTCGCTTATTGGAAATGTCTCAAGTCTATGAAATCAAAATCAAATACTTAAATAATACAACTCACCTTCTCTATTAGCCCCCCGTAAGAGAACAACAATTTGACGAGTATCCTTGGAAGTAGAAACTAAAGTTTACAAATATGACCAACAGGGATGAATCACTTAAGCTTCCGCAAATTAACCGAAAAAATCAAAGTCAGCTACAAAATGCTGAGCACACAAGAACTTGATACAGATTTTTTCATGCATTTTCCCTTGCCTCTTCCCTCCAAAGGATCAGTCAAGGGCTACATACTCGAAGCCACAGGTGGCCGCCCACGCAATTCCATTAAACCTCCAAAGGGAGCTCTGCTCCCTCCAGTCCCTCAACACGGGGCCCTTCATGCACGTTACGCAAGAAATCAATAAATCGATCACCAATCAATAAATTATTGATTTTAGACCAATTTATTGATTATCGATCGATTTATTGATTTCTTGCATAACGTGCTTAAACACTACTACTTTTAACGTTCGTGTTAATTTTACGAATAAAAAATGCGAAACATATATGCTAAGACACCGAAATTGATCCAAGACTTTCATTTTCAGATGAATAGGCACAAAAGAAATGAGCTTCGGCCATGCAGTAACTCATGTAGGGAGGCATTATAGTATGTTTTTAGTTAGCTATTTGTAAATATTGTCAAAGCCAGACTACAGAGTCTGTATGGGCAGAGCTATGCAGTATTTTCAAATACAGTATTTTAAAATACGTATTTTCAGACCAGAAAGTATTTTGTATTAAAAGTTAGCAAGCAGTGGGCAAGTATTTTGTACTTAATATTTCAAGGGCCTGTAAGTACAAAAGTATTTTGTATTTGCTTACTTTCAAGGGCCTGGAAAATGTATTTCAAATAAAGTATTTGACTCAAAATACGTTTCGCCAGCATGATTGCAACTTTGACATTGTTTGCAGTTTCCATGATGTTCAATATCTGTGAGAATTCCATTTTAGCAATGCAATAACATACGCTGGAAAGAATTCTTTTTACTGGATACATCAAACATGTCCAGGTTCTC
This sequence comes from Allacma fusca, assembly GCA_947179485.1. NCBI lineage: Eukaryota > Metazoa > Arthropoda > Collembola > Symphypleona > Sminthuridae > Allacma > Allacma fusca. The sequence goes on along the minus strand of OX359245.1, from coordinate 78,517,332 downwards.
CATATCCAGTAATACATATCGTCACTGAAAGTGTAAAATAGTATACTATGATCTTCTATGCTTTTGAACATCACTTAGCCCACTTTGCCTATTTAACCACAATATTTAAGATCCTTCGAAGGCACTCAATTTAATTTTCAGATACTATCTCAGATGCTAAAGATATCATAATAATTACATTACTTAATAAACAATCAAAATAACTGATTATCGTTAGTCAATGTAATTATAAAAAATGGGCTGGCAAATTCAACAAAAGTTGAATCATTTGTTACTACACCAGTCTTTTATGCACTTCTTGAAGTGATTAGCCATCTAATTACTTTTTAAAATGTTGATTTTTAAAGCTGTTTGAGTCCGAGAAACTGAAAATAGTGAGCATTATTTGGGTACTTTGAGAAAAGTATTGTATTTAAAATACAGTATTTTGTATTTGAGTATTTGAAATTACTGACCATGTATTTTATTTTTATTTGTATTTTAGTAATGTACCTAGAGGTATTTTACATTGTATTTTGTATTTTCTATATTTTACTTCAGGTATTTTATTTTGTATTTTGTAATCTTACACCAAGTATTTTGCATAGCTCTGTGTATGGGTAATGTGGGTAGTCGCGTGGAAGGTCAGGTGGAATGACCAAGGGGAAGGTCGAAGGTTAGATGGAAAGTCTGGTGGAAGGTCAAGTGGAAGTTTGGAGGGAGGTAAAGTGGAAGTTTGGTGGGAGGTGGAAGTCTGGTGGAAGTTACTTATGTATTATAGTGTTAATATAGGGGTGAGTGGAAGGTGGAGGGTTATTTTGTGGCCGGGAAAGTAGAACTCAGCCGTTTTTTATGTTAATTTTTCACCAAACAATAATATTTCATGACAATTATTAATATCCTGAAAAAAACTCTTTGAATGACGTTTTAATACTTATTCTTTTCAATAATATCGACGCGCTGAAACCTATCGAGTTTATAAATTGCTCCTAGCAAGTTTTCCGTTAAGCTCGTCATATAGGAATGGTATTAACTGTCCGACATTTTGGAACAGATTTATTGTTCTGGCATGAATTTCGAACGAAATTCAAAGCAAATTTTTCAAATTTTTCAAACTTTTGATCCAGGTCAAGATTTTAGCCTGGATCAATCTGGCCAGGGGAAGTCAATACGTTCGACATACGTAGCGGGAAATAATATCCCAAATTTAGTAAAACCAAAGAATTTTCGATAGAAAAATAACCTCTAATTTCTTGATGGGCCGCGTTGCGTTGAATTCCTAAGTTACTATTTGAATAATCACTATCACATAATTTCAACCCTGGAAGTTTATTGCAATACTGGCATAAAATCATTTGAATAAGTTCAAAATCCTTATCAAGGATGAAAAAGGTAGCTTTAAAAAATCTATTTCGGATTGAAGTAATATATCCCACTACTTTTCCCATAATATTCTTTCCTAATATTCCCACTCTACTCAATTTTGGTAGTTACTTACAAGCAAAGTCTTCAGAATGTGAACTTCAGAATTAAATGAAAATCGCTGGAATTGTAGACACTACTAATAGTATTCACACAAACCACAAACTTGATGCCATCTCCTCTGAGTTCGGGCAGTAGGACATTTGAAAGTTGATTTTTTTTTAAGTTTGACAGGACCCTATCACGTACCATATCATAAAACTAAACTGAATGAGTACGAAATAATTCGGAATTAAAGCTTGTCATGGAACACGTTTGTATATGTAAACATGGACTTTGATTTCAGATGAAGTAGTACTTATATTACAATCAACAAACAAACCAATGTGAGGATTTCTGAGCGATGTATACCTCTTTCTTATCAAACGTCACATGACCGTCATAAACGACTACATGAAGCGTGAGTGAGTTGCAAAAAGCTCTGACGGAAACCACAAATGGGTTGCTTGTTTTAGAGATTTTGTTGTTAGTGAGGTTCGTACTCATTAAATACACTCCCTTTCTCCCTCAGTATTTACTGTCCCTAAATGGAACATGGCAAGAACATGGTTGAGACTATTTTGTATTTTATACTGTGTGGTAACATATTGTTCGTACTACCGTCTCAAATTTGCATCTTTCTTCCTCGCAATGAAATGTCTTCTCTTGCCCTTTCTTTCACCCAGGTCGACGTGCTTTATGGAGGTAATTTGAATAAAATGTCAGATTTTATTTATGGATATTAAATGGTAGTAATTATTACAGCATCTTGTCAAAATTCAATTCCAGACTAATAAACGTGCAATTCCTAATGTAGAACCTGTACACTCATTTATATTTAAGTTAGAAAGATTTCTAGAAATTCTCCCAAACTTTTGCTCAGCTAGTACAGTCAAATTGCTAATTAGACAGACCAATTTGCTCCCTCAATCCAAGTTTTGTTTTCTTATTTTTGTGGTGGAGATTGATCCTGTGCTGGCCTCCTTCTCATTTATGTACGCCTCGCAGTTATTTTTAAGGCTACGCTCAGTGTTTATTTTGTGGTCCTTAATATTGCGACATCGGTTTTACTCATAGAGTCACTAATAAGCTCAGGTAAATTTTACTTTCGAATCATAACAAGTTCATGTAAAGTTCAAGTCAATTTCAGGCTACAAATTAATTAGAACTTGTTGTTGAAACCTCACGTTTGGGTCAACATGTAAATTTGAACTTGATTTTAAGTCTTGAATCAAGTTCACAGTCGGCCTTTATGACCAGACTAGACATCAATACCACGATCAAGTTCGGATCAAATAACTGACACCCGTGAACATAAACTTGACCTTTTGCGGTCAAGTGTCAAGTTCCTGTTCCTACGTTATAGATAATAGTCATAATGCAAACGTCCTTGCTGAACCTTTAAACCACTAAAAATCTTCACGTTTTTGCGTGAAATTGTAAAGCTAGTATTTCCATATTTCGGCATTTTCAACGAGCATTGTGCTCCGTGCTAAATTTACAGTAGAAGCAAAATCATTCCTGTTAGTTTTCTTAGTAAATTTAATTTTTGTTTAAACTTAACTTGCTCTTTTCTTAACCGCGATATTTTTACTAGACTAACTGCAGAGTAAATTAGATTTTGTAATTTATCTGCGTAATATTTAAATCTTGTTTGTTCCAGCCAACTACCTTTTTGAGGGGGTATGGCGGAGTGAAAAGCCACTTCTATGAGCCAAGTTGGAAGTAAAGAGGTTTTATAAAGAATTACGAAATCACCCAATTCTGAGGGACATACTCAAGAATCAAATCCCGGAGTGGTACGGATGATCCAAAGATACAGTGTATACTTTATGACGTGACTGTCTTTGAATTGTAGTTATACTAGTTATGCCGCAGGGTTGTTGTAAATGTTTCAAAATGAATGCTCTTCGCCCGTCTTTAAACTGTACTTAAATATGACTTTTAACTAACTTTCATTAATGACATCCGTGGAAATGAAGATTACCGCAAATTTTTTTACATTCAGGGGAAGTCCTGCAATTTTGCAACCTCTTAAAGAATAACCCCTTTCGTGAATTTCCCTCTTTTTTTACAGCCATTAGGACTCACTCTCTCCAGTGTAAAAGTAACTTCGAACATACTCAAACCGTTTATTAACATGGACATTAAAAAGCAATTACATACTTTCCTGGAGTAAAAACAGATCGCTCGTGCGTCAACTTGTAAAACCTAGGAATCTGCACAAATCCTGGGTGAATTTCAGAAGATCACAAAACATATTTCCCCAGATAAGCCATACGCTTGTGAACATGTTGGAAAAAATCCAATCCCCTGCAAGGCTCGTAACGTAAGTTTTCCATATATGTAAACGTTCACCTTGAAACGTGAAAAACAACAAGCCTGACCGCATCTAATTATAAATGCGAGCACGAAATCTTGCATGTGCATCACAAATTTTCACACAGAGCAAAAAGTTGTGTATAAAAGTGAATTCATTCAATTTAACTCAGCACAACGTCAGTACTAATGCTTTCAGTTTCATATATCTCCTGGAAATAACTTCTTTAAAATGAATCCACAAATATTACTTACTATGTCCTTACTAATTTTACTTTGTTCCGTCGTCATTGCTACAAATTTGACGGATGCGGTAATAATGCTCTGTTCAAGAGTTCTTAGTGTTCTGCAAGATCTACTTTGTTACTTTTGTTATTTAACTTAAGTAATTTATTATATGTGAAATTTTACTTGTGCAGGAAATTTTGGCATTTGAACCTCCGAAGGAGATTCTGAAGAACATCCCTTACTACCTTAGTGGATACGATGAAGACGGAGCCCCAAGTAATTTAAAATAGTTCCAAATTATACATTAAATACATTTATTTATTCCCCCACTTGTAATCCGATGACTTTGAGAATTAAATTGGTTTTTCCAGTTTATGTCGTTGAATTGGGAAAATACGACTTGAGAACGATCGTTGAAAACGGAGGAGAAAATGCAAAAGCTCTTGACATTTACCTTGACCAGATGTTCCTTTCTATGGCACAAAATGGAAGAAAATCCTCAGCTAAGCAATTTATCCTTATTGCTGACCTGGAAGGATTTGATATGCGTCAAGCCAGTCATTTCCCCAGTAAGCCTCCCCAATTATGTCATTTATTATTGTGCTCACATTTAAAAATATAATTCCTTGATTTCTACACTTTCAATTTAGCTATCCAATTGATCATCTCAAAATTCTCCAGATTCGAGCAAGTTGTGGGTAACGGAACTATGAAACAGGGATGGATTGTGAATGGTAAGTTCCCAGGAAATTTTCTATTATATAATCATCTAAAACTTCCTGGGATTTTCTGCCAGACATTTTCCCTCAAATTTTGGATATCATGTAAAAATTATGAGGCAAAATTTAATAATTCTACTCATTTTACAATAATAAGCATTATTATTCATCAGCTAACTTCATTTGGGAGCGAGTCTGGCAGCTGGCTAGTCCTCTATTGGGAGCATTGGTCAATAACGTTAAAGTCTACGGAACTAATAAGGAGATTTGGAAACCCAAACTTCTGAAGGAACTCCCTCGGGACCAACTCCCTGAATGGTATGGTGGAGTAGCGGGACATAAACCCGTTGAAATTCTGGGTTTTAGGGAAATCCTCCTTCAGGTTCTTAAGGATAGAGACCAAGCTGTTTTAGGTTAAGATGATATAATATAATTACAATATTGTATGTAAAAATTATGAGGTCAAGTACCTCCGTACTAAGCAAATATCATCGGTCGGCAAAGTCAACAGGAGTTCCTCTCTGATTACAATTTTTTTATTGCGAGATTATACCAAACCGTGATCACCAATTTGCTATGGAACTGTAAAGGATTGCTGCACAACGTCGGCAACGTGTAAATTGAAGTAAAGAATATCTGGGTTTTGGTAAAAATGAATATGTTCAACAAGTATTTAACTTTTATTTCTTTCCAACGACCATTACTATTTATTTTAATACAAAAAGGATTCTAGCTCCATAAGAACTAACACTTCGACTTCGTATGTATGTCCAATTAGGTCTTAATTCACTGTCAAATGATCCTATTCTCACAACAGCAATGCTCACTTTGCGCTCCAAGTTACCAACTTCCGCAGGACGAGTGTTGTTCCTGCGGATTATTGTACAAAGAGTTTATATCTGTTTAGTGTGTAAGTAATTACATACGGTCTGAACTTATGTGAGAGGTCTCTCCGTAACGGAGAAGAATTTTACGTGCACGGACAAAACATGCTTTATGTGAGTACACCCTTAGCAAGGTACATGGTCTTTATTTACACCCCCTTTCGACCTCAGTGTTTACTGTCCCTAGTTGGAACATGGAAACTGGCAACAACGCATGGAAACCATTTTGTGCTTTATATTGTTTGGTTGGGTGTTCTTCGCTCTACCCTTTCAAATGTGCTTATTTGTTCGTCGCAATGAAATAACTTCTCTTGTCCTTCCTTACACCCTGGTCGTGGATGTAATTTGAATAAAATGTCAGATTTGATTTATGGAAATAGTTAAACATCGACGCTAGTTTATATAAAAAATTCGGGTACACGTACCTGGGATTTGGGTAAGTGATCCATGAGCAGGGCAAAGATTCCTTAATGTAACGGTTTGAGTGGTAATTTGACAGCACTTATCAAAGATTAATTCAAGAGTCGTAAGCGTGAAATTCCTGGTGTACAACATAATAGATACATTTATATTTAAGTTAGAAAGATTTCTAGACTTGACACACCAAGACATTTTTCCAAAAACTTTGCTTAGCTAGTACAATTAGACGAATGGTTGTTTTTAGATAGAGCTGCGCCAGATTACGCCAAACCTATACACCTCAAAATTGTCTAGGCTGAGGTTTGGAATTTTTGCGGATCAGAAGCTCTGAATTTTTTTTTCGAGCAAAATTTCAAAACGAAACTTCAAGCAGATCTTAGATAGTTACATTCAATGCATTCCTGTGAATGGAGATTCGTTGTGTCCAAAAAAATGTTTTGATCTAGATTATGCGCTAAATCTCTATAGGGCAATTTGTATTTTCCAATAAGCTTCATAAGCTCAAGACTAAAATTCAGGTTAAAATTAATTACAATTTAAAAGATAAACCCGATTTGTGGTTCTAGTTCGATACTTGTATTTCATGATTTTTCAGCGCACATCTATCTATAGTCTTATTGACAAAACCAGAGGTTGCAAATTACTAATCAATATTTCTTACAAACATACCTGAAAACTTGCAAGTCAATAATCTAATTGGACGGCACAGTTTGCTCCCTCAATTCATAACTTTTGTTGTTCTTGCTGACTAACTTTTCAAAGTGAAATCACTCATCGATGTACTTTCTGAGGAACATTTAATGGTACAAGCGATGGATTATTTCGTTATATTCGTTACTCGCAGTACCAGCCATGGCGGGATGTTTGTGTTGGTGGTTTCCGGACATTGTTATTTTCTCCCCGTCTTATTTTTGTGATGGAGGTGAATCCTGTGGAGATCCCCTTCTCATTTCTTTGTGCCTCGTTGAGGTTGCAATTATTTTTAAGGCTATGCTGAATGTTTATTTTGTGGGGGTTATCATTGCGACTCCGATTTTACTCATAGATGGAGTCACTAACAAACTCGGGTAAAATACTTTCAATTCATAGCAAGTTAGGAAAGACAAGACGGAAAACCTGGATTTTTTTCCTTTCCACATCCCGGTTCTTTTAAGTAAATAATCTATAGGGTGTTCATAATAATTTTTCTCACCCTAGCCCATGTAAGGGACTTTAAGACGTGATTCCCCCATTTTAAAATGAACTCTTTTTCAAGATTTTTCAAAATCTGTTTCATTGACGCAGACGAAGATAGCGGTCATAAACTTTAAAAACGAGAACCAATTGAGAAATTTGAGATTTTTTTGAGTACTTCCGAGATTTTCCTGCATTGAAAGTTGAGTTGACGCTCATTACTCACTTGTCCGAAATTTCAACTTTAAAAAAATTATCCGACAAAATGAAGCGATCGTAAGTTGCCTACGTTGAAAATAGTGGATACAGATCAGGCTGTTTTAAGTCCCGTTTTTTTAAACGACGGACCGCCCATGAAAAAAAATCGTAAACTCTCCTTTACCCCAACTTCGGTGTTTTTACGGGTCAACCGCACAATTCTCAGACTAATTGTAAGGACCAGGGTCTAAACATCCCTATGGTACAGGTGATACAGTGTACCCCCTGATTGTATCCAGGGTGGTACAGTATATGGATTGTCGCTCACAATCAGCTCCGCGACAGCCAATAAATCCAATATAGTAATCACCCTGTTCTGTTCTACATAAACGCGAAAGTCACGATACAAAAATAAAATACTAAAAAACATGAAAAAAATTTGGTATATTTTTTCATTTCCTTGAAGCATTTTTGGCGAGGGTCGTTGTACCCTTCAGTTTTCCCGACGTGGTTTAGTCCCTGGTAAGGACATGTGATGCCTGTTGTATAGCATACTTGAAAGACTGAAATTTCCGAAAAAATGAGCTTCTTTATTTATTAATTTATAAGGCGTTTTGTCGCAAATTACTTTTAGATTCCATGTGATCTCAGCTGAGTGGAAATAAATCCAAAAAATATATACTCAATTACTGCTTTTGAAAAACCTAATGAATCAACTTCTTAATCCATTCCTACTCCCAATTGCCTATTCAACCATTTCGATTTAAAATGTTACTTGTCTGTTAACAAGACATCAGTTGTCAATTCCGGTTGTTTTTCATATTTACAAGCAAAAGTAGAACATGGATAATTTTTTGTTAAAATTAGGAATCGTCGTGCTCACATGATAAAATTTAATTTAATGAGTATAAAATGATTCGGAATTCAAGCTTATCATGTAATACGTTTATGTAAACAGGGACGTTTATTACATGATTTATTTGCTACTACTAAAAGAATGGAAACATATATCTCTTTCTAAACAAATAGTCAAAGAATTTTTGGTCTAAGATAGTCCCTAAAACATTCAGAATATAATTTTCATCCATGGGTTTCGACGAAGACAATTTCTACGAGATAAAACTGTTATTAGGAAGACAAATACGTTGGAAATTGGGAATTCATGGAAATTGCAAACGCGTATCTACGCACAATAAAATATTTGTTTCATAACAATATTTGATTCTTGACCAATGACCAAAGACTTTCCAAACGAAGAAAATCCACGGCACTGGGTGAGTTGAGAAAATGGATCAGAGAAAGTTACTACGTTCCAAAGTGTCTCAATTGATTGTCAGGATTTTACCGGTATTTCGAAAACCCTACAGAAGACTCTACCTGGAAGTTACTGCTCCAATTTTCATGAAAATCTCTTCAATTCTGTGGATGGTCCCTTTCAAATATGACTACATGAAGCGTGAGTTGCGAAGCTGTGACGGAAAGCACAAAAGAGTTTGGCTTGTTTTAGAAATATTGTTGTTAGCAAGGTACTTCTTCTATATTTGCACTCCCTTTCGACCTCAGTGTTTACTGTCCCTGGATGGGACATGGCAACAACGCGTCGAAACCATTTTGTACTTTATATTGTGTAGTAGCATTTTCTTCGCACTACCCTTTCAAATGTGCTTCTTTGTTCGTCGCAATGAAATAACTTCTCTTGTCCTTTCTTACACCCGGGTCGACGCGCTTTGTGGAGGTAATTCGAATAAAATGTCTAATTTGATTTTTAAGGAAATTGCTAAACATCGACACTAGTGTATTTAAAAAATCCAGGTACACGTACCTAGTGCTGTAATATTGTACTCGTTTAGTTTTGTACTTTTGTATTGTTTTTGTCTTTGGTACAAAACTTAACAAACAATATCCATTTTCGAGATACAAAACTAAAACAAAAACAAAACAGGAATTGAAAAAAACAATACAATCCAAATTGTATTGTTTCAAGGTTCTAGAGACGCTAGAAATTTACTAAAGTGATTGTTGTAATAGATTTCTAGAGCACATAGGAATTGATTTCTGTAATTGGAATCGTGAAAACACACGTCAAAGCACAAAAACTGGGCATTGACTAATTATCGGTAGATTCGCCTACTATCGCCCATATAAAACATATACTTACATTGAGTCTGTCATTCTAGTGTCATGTTACCATTAATGCGCCAATAAAGTCAATCATAGGTGATTTACTACTAGTTACTCACCAAGTTTCATTATAGGTCATGCGCCCCCTAAAACCGTAATCTGTCATGAGACTATTGGTGACCCAATAAGGTCAATTTGAGGTTACATGACCTTACTGTGTCACTAATAGTCACATGACCTCAGATTGACCTTACTGCGTCACTAATAGTCACATGACCTCAGATTGACCTTACTGTGTCACTAATAGTCACATGACCTCAGATTAACCTTACTGTGTCACTAATAGTCGCATGACCTCAGATTGACCTTACTGTGTCACTAATAGTCGCATGACCTCAGATTGACCTTACTGTGTCACTAATAGTCGCATGACCTCAGATTGACCTTACTGTGTCACTAATAGTTACATGACCTCAGATTGACCTTACTGTGTCACTAGTAGTCACATGACCTCAGATTGACCTTACTGTGTCACTAGTAGTCACATGACCTCAGATTAACCTTACTGTGTCACTAATAGTCACATGACCTCAGATTGACCTTACTGTGTCACTAATAGTCACATGACCTCAGATTGACCTTACTGTGTCACTAGAAGTCACATGACCTCAGATTGACCTAACTGTGTCACTAATAGTCACATGACCTCAGATTGACCTTACTGTGTCACTAATAGTCGCATGACCTCAGATTGACCTTACTGTGTCACTAATAGTCGCATGACCTCAGATTGACCTTACTGTGTCACTAATAGTCGCATGACCTCAGATTGACCTTACTGTGTCACTAATAGTCGCATGACCTCAGATTGACCTTACTGTGTCACTAATAGTCGCATGACCTCAGATTGACCTTACTGTGTCACTAATAGTCGCATGACCTCAGATTGACCTTACTGTGTCACTAATAGTCGCATGACCTCAGATTGACCTTACTGTGTCACTAATAGTCACATGACCTCAGATTGACCTAGTGTTTCTGTTCGGTATCGGGAATTCCCGAGGTTCCGGTTCGGTTTCGGTTCCGGTACGGTTTCGGGTCAACGTTTTAAAGAACCGTTACATTTCGGTCCGGTTTCGGGTCATCGGTTTATGAACCGTCAAATTTCGGTCCGGTTTCGGGTACAAAAATCAAAACCGAAAGTTTTTTGGAATGGTTTGTTAAAGCTGCCGTTTTGGATGAAAACGCGAAACTTGCATTTGGCCAGCATTTGTCAACTATCATTTGAAAAGGCGACACAATTTTGGCTTCCATAAAAATGAATCATATACATACATACATTTTCTGTCGGTTCAGAAAGGAACCGCAACCGGTTCGGGGACCGCTTTTATTTTCCGGATCGGTTCCGGGAAGCCAAAAATGTCCCGGACTCGAAAATATCGGTTCCGGTTTTGGGAACAGAATTGGGATTTTTTTCGGTTCGGGAAAACGAGTCGGGTCGAGTCCACGTTTTGGTACCGTTCAGAAACACTAGATTGACCTTACTGTGTCACTAATAGTCACATGACCTCAGATTGACCTTACTGTGTCACTAATAGTCACATGACCTCAGATTGACCTTACTGTGTCACTAATAGTCACATGACCTCAGATTGACCTTACTGTGTCACTAATAGTCACATGACCTCAGATTGACCTTACTGTGTCACTAATAGTCACATGACCTCAGAATGACCTTACTGTGTCACTAATAGTCACATGACCTCAGATTGACCTTACTGTGTCACTAATAGTCACATGACCTCAGATTGACCTTACTGTGTCACTAATAGTCACATGACCTCAGATTGACCTTACTGTGTCACTAATAGTCACATGACCTCAGATTGACCTTACTGTGTCACTAATAGTCACATGACCTCAGATTGACCTTACTGTGTCACTAATAGTCACATGACCTCAGATTGACCTTACTGTGTCACTAATAGTTGCATGACTTTGACTGTTACCATATTGATTATTAAAGGTTGTAACGGCTGAGGCCACTATATCAACCAATTAAACATTATTATTATTATTATTATATTGATTATTAGACGCCACCGATAAGATGTACTAGTTGTAGGTTACATTTAATGTGGATTAGTAAGACGTCATGAAAAACGTCACGAATTAAATCAACACTGGCTAATGACAATTCAATGGCATCAGATATGATACCAATGAATCGGTGCTGATCAATAAAATTGGCTAACTAAATAAATGGCTAATTAAATGTTGACCTGGATAAATCTAGTCTGTGTCTAACAAAGACAAAAGACCTAGTCTAACAAACGAACTATGCGATTTGTAAATGTAGTCCACGCATAGGGGACATTTCTACATCGATGCAATAGGTGGTAAAAGCCAACGGTTGAGCAAATTGAAAATATAGATATCAGAGCCCAAGCGTCTACTCTAACTATTCTAATTTTAAGCAATGGTAGTGAATATTGTTTATGAAATTATGTTGTTCTGGAAATTACGATATGGTATAAGGATATTATAGTATGTATAATAAGGATAATAATAGGATACGGAAAGGAATAATGAGGATGTAAAAGGGACCGAGCACCGGGGGTGCAAGGGACTGATAAGGAGGAGGTGTGCGAGCGGAGAGCGAGCACTTCAAGGAACGAAAAGTCTACGGTTAGGATCGGAGCAGGCAAGAGCTCCAGGGAATCATTAGGAATAATCAATAGGAAGTATTCATAGGAATAATCAATAGGATTTATAATTAGGAATAAAGGATTGATTGTGGATTCGGATTGTTAAAAGGTGTTGTGCTTTGAATCAGAATAACTTAAAGGACTAAATTATCAAAAGGACAATTCGGACTTAAAGGATTCAAGTGTTTTAGAGGATTAATTGAATAAGATAGTTTGCATCTTATTCCTTCACTACCACACCATAGGTCGCGGTCGTAAGGCCGCCTCACAGCCAGGCATTACACCCTAAGGATCATTAGTAATTATAGTGATCATCTCCGCATCTACTAAAGGATCCTAAATAGGATCTAAATATATAACGTTACATATGGTTATTACAGGGATTATTCACAAATAGGTTGGTGCCACAGAATTGCACCCTTCAAAATTTGACCGTCAACAGGTTCAGTGCATCTTTTATGGGAGATTAGTCAATGACTGGTTTTTTGTTCTTTCACGTAATTTTTAAACAACTAAAGTTGCAGAAATCAATTCCTACGTGCTCTTGAACTCAGATACAACTATCACTTTAGCAAATTTCTAGCGTCTTCTAGAACCTTAGAACAATACAATACAGATTGTACAAAAACAAAAACAATCTGATAGAAGTACACAACAAAAACAAAACTTGGAGTACAAAACAATATCTTAGTTGTACTACTTTTGTACTTTTCGCCAAAGTACAATACAATACTAAAAGGACAAATTACAGCACTACACGTACCTAGATAGAGCTGCGCCAGAACACGAAAAACCTATACACCTCGAAACTGTCTAGGCTGAGGTTTCGAATTTGCAGATCAGATGCTCTTAATTTTTATTTTCGAGCAAAAATTCAAAACCAAACTTCATGATCTTATAAAATAGTTACATTCAATGCATACCTGTGAATGGAGATTTGATGTGTCCAAAAAAGTGGTGTTGACCTAGATTGTACGATAAATCTCTTAAGGACATTTTATATTTTCGGAAGTCAGTTCAGTTAGCTTACGGCTAAGGTTCAGGTTCCAATTAATTACACCCAAATTGAGGTTCTAGATACTTGTTGTATGTAATGATTTTGCAATGTACATTTGTCTATAATATTATTGACAAAGTCAGAGGTTGCAAATTACTAAATAATATTTCTTACAAACATACCTGAAAACTCAATAAGCTAACTGGACGGCACAATTGTTTCCCTGAATTTGTAAGTTTTTTTTTTATTCCTGCAGAAAAACTTTTGAAAGCGAAATCACTCATGGATATACTTTCTGAGGAACATTTAATGGTACAAGCGACTTGGATTATTTCGTTATACTCGTTACTGGCAGTACCAGCCATGACGGGATGTTTGTGTTGGTGGTTTCCGGACATGGTTGTTTTCCTCCCGTCTTATTTCTGTGATGGAGATGGATCCTGTGGAGATCCCCTTCTCATTTCTTTGTGCCTCGTTGAGGTTGCAGTTATTTTTAAGGCTATGCTGAATGTTTATTTTGTGGGGGTTATCATTGCGACTGTGGTTTTACTCATAGATGGAGTCACTAACAAACTCAGGTAAAATACTTTTAATTCATAGCAAGTTGGAAACGGCAAGATGGAAAACCTGGATTTTGTGTTTCTTTTCCACAATTCAGTTCTTTTAAGTAAATATTGTATAGGGTGTTCATTATAATTATTCTCACCCTAGCCCATGTAAGGGACTTAAAGACGTGATTCCCCCATTTTAAAATGAACTCTTTGCTCCAGATTTTTCAAAATCTGTTTCATTGACGCAGATGAAGATAGCGGTCATAAACTGTAGAAACGAGAAGCAATTGAGAAAATTGAATTTTTTGAGTATTTTATACCAAATCTGAAAGATTATGAAATGTTTTAAAAATGAGCTTCTTTATTTATAAATTTGTAATAATTTCTGTCACAAATTACTTTTAGATTCCATGTGATCTCAGCCGAGTGGGAAGAGAGCCAAGAAATATATAATCAAATGCTGCTTTTGAAAAACCTAATAAATCAACTTCTGAATCCATTTCTACTCCCAGTTGCCTATTCCACTCTTTTGATTTTAAATGTTACTTTTTTCGTGGCTTCTATTCACGAATTTTCTTCCGCCATTCACAATGTAGGGATATTATATCTGTATTTTCCAGTGTCATTTATTTACTGCTTCACCGCCAATTGTCATATCCTGTATCGTTTCGAGCGTTTACAGATTTTATCAAATTTATATCTACAGGCTGCAGAGCATCGGTACATAAAAGATAAATTACAGGGCTACGGAGGGGACCCACAATATAGAGCTTTACAGGTAAAAACGGTCCGGCAGCAGGAGCTTAGCTTTAATATTGGGGGAGTCTACGAGATCACTTTGGGTGCAGTTACGCTCTACGCTCAAAATGTCATTGACAACATCTTTAGCATGTTGTTGATATACGAGTAGCTGTAGCTAGTACTATATTAGTCTGTGTGAACTTGATGGCAGTAAACTTCAATTCAAACACTGTATACAAGTAGATATATAGGTCACGTGGTATAGTCATAGTTATTACTATTGTTGTATTATAACTTTAATTTAAAAGTCCTATCTAATCTCCATCAAAATCTAATTTTTGAGCCTGGTTATGTAACGCAAATTTTTGAAAAGACGTGGTTTAGTAACTAACGTTAGAACGTAGTTTAGTATCCGATTCACTCTTTAAAAACATTCACTCTCGAAAACAACAATACAACATCGAATGTCAGGAGTAGAGGTGACATTTGCAAAAATACGTAATTCCAAAGAAAAATATAAAATAATATAAATAAGTAGGACCAGAAATCGCTCTCGTTTATTATATCCGATGTTCCCAAACATCTAATATCAGTACATGTTATGGTCATAGCAGGTACCAATTAATTACATAATTACTCCATAAACCTCAAGTAGGCTTTCTAAGTTGCACGTTGTTCAATAACTTTAGATTGCCTTTAAACACCTGTAAATATTGCAAAGATTTTTTGACCTTACTTTAACCCAGCAGTTCAAAGCATTATTGAAAGGCACACATGTAAATAAACCCGCGCAGTTCAATCGTTCAATGTCTCCTAATGTTCATTGTAATGTTATTTTAAATTCGTTATAAAGTGTATGTAAGTTCATGGTTCTACTTTTAACCCACTGAGATCAATCTGACGCGCTCAGGTTAATTTGAGGTCATGTTATCTTTTGTAAACTCAAAAAGTTATTAGCCGCAGTCGTGGTGTTTTATTTTTTATAATTTAGTTTTGTCTTATCGCGGATTTGTTTTGTTCTAGTTTAGTTTTTTCGAAAACCTGTTTTGTTTGTTTTGTTTCATTCAAAAACCAATAACTGGACAAAAGAACAAACAAAACGTGAACAATATTAAAGCACCTATTTTTAATTACGACAAATACTGTCAACAGCCCTGATTTCCTCTCCTCACAAACTTTTCCGTATTACAAAATTCTATCCATCGCAGATCTACAGGCAGAACACGGCATGTTCAAAACTTAACAGTTACCTAACGAGGCAAAAATAAGCGCATTCCATCAATTTTCGTAGAAATGATCAGTACAAAATGTACATATTGGCGCATGTAAGTATGTTTTGAATAATTTATGCCACTGAAAACGCACAATACAATATTTGTTCCATAACAATATTTGATTCTTGGCCAATGACCAAAGACTTTCCAAACGAAGAAAGTCCACGGCACTGGGTGAGTTGAGAAAATGGATTGGAGAAAGTTACTACGTTCCAAAGTGTCTCAAATAATTATCTGATCTTTGACTGTATTTCAGAAATCCCAAAAAAGACTCTTCCTGGATATCATTGCCCCAATCTTAATGAAAATCTCGTCAATTTTTCGCATGGTTCCTTTCTAGTACGAATACATGAAGCGTAGGTTGCGACGCTTTGACGGAAACGGCAGATGGGTTGCTTGTTTTAGAGATTTCGTTCATGGATTGTGCTCATTATTTACACTCCCTTTTGAACTCAATGTTTCCTATCCCTAGTTGGAACATGGCAACAACGTGTGGAGACCAATTTTTACTTTACATTGTTCGTACCAGTGGTCGTCATGGGTACAAAAAGTTTGTTCCCGTTCCCACTCAATGGGTACTCCTCTTAAGTGTAACAGTACCCAAACCCGTTTCCGTGATGGTGGGAACAGTATTTTGGGTACCCGTTCCTATTAATTTAATAAAAATTCGTACCCGGACCCGTTCCTGATCCCGTACCCAGAAATTAAAATTGTTTTGGACCAGTATACCCGTTCCGACAGCAGGTGTTCCCGGTCCCGGGTCCTAGAAGTATTATACTTAAGTGTGGTAAAAATTATTATCAGGATTTCAGTAACCACCAAACCCATCGTTTTAATAAAAAACAGACAATATGCAGGGCGGTTAACGCTCCCCATCAGTGGTCGTCACGGGAACAGGTAAAACCCGGGTACATGGGAACGGGAACGAGTACAGGAACGGGTACGGGAACAAATATTTTGTTCCCAGCCAGTTTGGGTACGGGAACAGGAACACACTCAGGTGAACCCGATCACCGGGAACAGGAACACGAGTGGGAACAGGAACATAAATTTTCAATTTGTTCCCGTTCCCATCGGGAACGGGTACGGTCTACGCATGTTCCCGTTCCCATACCTGTTGTTCCCGGGATCAAGTGGGTACTTTTACCATCTTCTAGGAACACACTTGAAATTGATCTTGGAAGACTTAATAGTATTTATGCAAACAATTCAATTTGCATATTCCATCCATTGTATTTTTTTTTGCAATTTCTACACACATATCCTTGCCTTAAAGATAATAATGTTAGAACTCCTTTTTCAGTACAATTGAGGTATTTCCTTGAATAATTCTAGAAATTACTTTAATATAATAAATATTAAAATAATTATTTTTAGTTTATTCTTTTGTTACAAGTTTTACTCTTGAGAAATTTATTGCTCGAATTAATGTTTTTTTTTAAATAAGACTAACAAAGGGAAACTAATCCATATTATTTTTCAGATATTTTGTGTATGCAGATAATTATCTATGGGCCAGCTATGCTCTTAAATATTTAGTACCATTTTGAAACCCTCATCAAAATTCAATTTTATTGTTGGAAAAGCAACATCACTGCTCCATTCATTGTTGCATCCTTTCCCAGTATGGCATTTGATATTCGTCTACTCGGTACATAATCTCTGAGGAATTAAATAATTAGTTATTACGCTGTTACGTTTGCTATAGGGGTGCGTTTAGCCGGCCTGCACATTGTTTTTTTCTGCAAAACGAAGGGTTTGGTATTTACAGAAATTTTGATAATAATTTTTACCACACCTATGTACAACACGACCTGGACCCGGGAACGGGACCGGGAACACCAGCTGTGGGAACGGGTACGGGTCCAGAACATTTTAAATTTCTGGGTACGGGAACAGGAACAGGTCCGGGTACGAATTTTTGTTAAATTTGTGGGAACGGGTACATAAAATACTGTTCCCACTAGCACGGGAACGGGTCCGGGTACGGGAACACTGAAGGGGAGTACCCACCGAGTGGGAACAGGAACGGGAACAAACTTTTTGTACCCATGACGACCACTGCTCCCCATAGCAAAACGTAGCAGCGTAATAACTAATTGTTTAATTCTTCAAAGTTTATATACCGAGTAGACCGAATATCAACACATCAAAATGACACACTGGGAAAGGAAGCAACAATGATTGGAGCATTGAAGTTGCTCTTCCAATTATAAAATTAAATGTTGACGTGGGTTTCAAAATGATGCCTAATATTTAAGTTCAATTGCTGGCTCAAAGATAAGTATGCTGCATTTACAATATATCTGAAACAGAGCTGCGTTCGGGTCAAGTAAATTGAGGATCCGAACTTGAACTTGACCTGCACTTGAACTAGCAAGTATTAATTTGCATGGACACGAACTTGGTATTTTGAATCTTGTCAAGTATTTGACCATTCAAGTAATTTTAACCAAGTATATTTTGAGCTACCTGAACTTGAAATAGTACCTGCAATTCGATTCCAAAATTGTGTAACCCGAATTTGAACCTGAACTTGAACCCGAACTTGAATTTCAAGTATTACAAGTAATTTTTTAAAATATAAAACTTCATACTGTAATTTCTGCAACACAACGAAAATTACATTTTACGAAACAAATTGTGGTGAATATTTTAATAAAACAAAAGATTGGTGTTAAGAAGTTATAGTGAGGTGGTCATATTTATTCTACATAAGTACAAACAAACCGATTGCTGCAGCTATTATTACGCATCCCCCAGTATTCTTTATACTACCGCAGTAGCTCTCATTGTCAGCTTGAGATAATCGTCGCGTTTCTAAAATTTCAACCATCCCTTTATGCAAAGACAAGTACGAACAGTGTCTGATAACATTAACAGACGATATTTGAAGAAGCGAACACCATTTATAAAAAATCCAATAATTAAAAATTATAAGTAATTAATTTCAGTAATTAAATTCATAAAGATTCTCTACTCCCATTATATGTAAAATCTTGATGGGCAATTGTAGAATTGAATTTCCTTTCAATCTCCGGTTTTGCAGAATGACCATTTTCTGTTAATTCTATAATATTATTTCTGAGCACGAGAACTCATTTGTATATAAAAAATAATTGTACTTACAATACCCGTGTACTATGAAGTTGGAAGTGTGAATCCGAAAGCAAACGGAACCCTCGTCTATAGTCCTTATCCTCCAAACATTGCGGTGTAATGCGTATGCTTAACGAGTCCGTAACGTTTTCATTATTAGTGAAAAAGCAGCTCGTTCTCGGGAAAAAGTATGACTGAACCGGTGGGGCATTTGAAAAATCATTTTATTGAGAATCAAAATACTTGTAATAATACTTGCATTTACACGTTCGGGTGCAGGTATTTTATGAGCTCAGATTCGCACTTGCAAGATATTTTGATGCAAGTATAATTTCTCAACCTGCACTTGCAATTTACCCGACTTGAATTACCAAGTTCGGATTCCCCTTTTACTTGTACCTGACCCTATTTATCACGTACATTTAATAGCTCAACCCGAACTTGACCCGAACTTGACCCGACTTGGTACGTGTCAAGTAATACTTGTACTTGAGCGCAGCTCTGATCTGAAAAAATTATGCCAGCAAGGATTAGTTTCCTTTTGTTAGTCTTATTTGAAAAATTATTTGAAAACCTCGATCAATCAATTTTACAAGGGGAAAACTTGCAGAATTTAAGAAATAAACTTGTAGATCTATTCAAGAAAATACGGCAATTGTACTGAAACAGGTGATCTAACATTATTATCTTAAAGACAAGGATATGTGTGTAGAAAATAGAAATTGCAGGAAAAAAAGAATGGAATGCAGTATGCAAATTGAATTGTCTACATAAATAATGTACTATCAAGTCTTCCAAAATCAATTTTGAGTGTGTTTCTAGAAGATGGTAAAAGTACCCACTTGATCCCGGGAACAACAGGTTAGGGAACGGGATCATGCGGAGGTTGTACCCGTTCCCGATGGGAACGGGAACAAGTATAAAATCTCGGTTCCTGTTCCCACTCTTGTTCCTGTGACCAGTGTTTGGGTCCACCTGAGTGTGTTCCTGTTCCCGTACCCAAGCTTGTTGGGAACAAAATAATTGTTCCCATACCCGTGCCTGTACTCGTTCCCGTTCCCATGTACCCGGGTTTTACCCGTTCCCGTGACGACCACTGGTTCGTACTATCCTTTCAAATGTGACTCTTTCTTCGTCGCAATGAAATAACTTCTCTTGTCCATTCTTACACCTGGGTCGACGCGCTTTGTGGGGGTAATTTGAATAAAATGTCAGATTTGATTTATGGAAATCGTTAAACATCGACGCTAGTGTATTTAAAAAAATCAAGGTACTTGTTGTAAGAATTCCACTGTGAGTTGTGCAAAGATTTGACCATCATCCCGTTTAAGTGGTAAATTACTAAAGTGGTTAAATCTTGTCAAAACTTATTTCAGTAAACGTACAGATCCTAGTGTAGAACATAATATACTCAATTATACTTTAGTTAGACATTTCTAAACTTGCTCCGAAGATAACTTTGCTTAGCTATAGTACATATAGACAGAGAGTACACAGAGTCAGTCGTAAGTTTTTTTGTTCCTGTAGAAAAACATTTTCAAAGCAAAATCAGCTGAGGAATTACTTTCTCAGAAGCATTTACTGGTACAAGCGACGCGGATTATTTCGTTATACACACTACTGGCAGATGTTCATTTCGTGATGCATCTTGATGATTCTTCTGCTGTTGTAGTACTTATGGTCTGAAGTCAAAAGGATGAGGTGATATAGTTCAATAGTTGCAAAATGATGTAGGTGTCAGGAGAGATTGTACATAATGTACTGTAGCATTTCGCTACTTTAAGTATCTTAGATTAGCATGGCCTGTGCTCCCGTGAAGCAGCAGGGCCATGCTAATTCATTTGGTGTATCCCGTTTACGCATTCATTTGTTATTTACCATATTTTAAGTAATGGTGATTTGTGTTTGTAGGATTGATGCTATTATGTATTACTAGGCGAGTTATGAGAGCCTTATGGCTCTAATATAAATATGCCTTAATTTTTAAGTTTCTGTATATACGTATTTCTACATGTTTATGTTGTTTAAGGTACGGGAGCTAATATTTGCAATATTGGCTACCTAGAAATCTGGGTCAAGTCCAGAGTATATAAATCTCTTGACAAGACCTAAAAATACACTCACTTTCTGGGAGTCATTACCTCAAGACCCTTTTTTGTTTTCACTCTGGCTTGTATCAGCCAGGGTGTCCCATTACTTGACTAATAACAGTTGTAACAGTTTTACATATTTATTTCTTAAAAAATAAAATTATTAGTTTGTTTTATCATAAATTTCAGATTTTGTCACTCTGCATTATTAAGCATTGGGTGTACTACACCACTCCTGAGTAGTATTAAGTTAGTCTGGTGTAGTTCACTCGAATTTTGAAATAATTATTTATTTTTATCTATACTTTATTTTGTAGCCAGAGTTGGCTAGTTTTGGACTTTATAGGTCCCTTACTAATTGTGAGTATGGTCTCACAATGTATCAGTAATTGAGTTTGTTATTTTTATTTCACATGTATGTACATATTCCTTTCCGACATAGGGCAACTTCATTCAAAGTCGCTGTTTGTCAACAAATCAATTGTCAATCGTGGGGTGTCTATACCACTGATAGGTAAATCGTGAAGTCACGCTATATTTGTAAATAACTTTCATGATTATACTTTATGAGTTTACATTATGCCAATTTTTTAGTACATATAGCATGGTTTTTCGGGAAATTATCAAAACTATACAATACTGTTACTTGTAAAATTATCTATAAAAGACATGTTTGCTGCTGTAAAAAGCGTACATTCCCAGCAAAGAGCTACATTATGAGTAATTACCTACATACATATAAAATGCCTCAAAATTAAATTTTATCACTGAACATGCTCATGTAAACAGTAGTTTTGAATTATGTTGTAATAAATGTAGAACCTAACGAAAACGTTTGCCAGACAATAAATGTAACAACTCAAACTTGACGTTTGACCATATCTAGGCACAAATATCTTTCTTATCCTACAATTTTTTCAATGAGCTTAATCCCGATGGAAACATCGAAAAAATTGGTCCTTGAGTTTTGAGGTTTTCTATTATTACTAAATCATTGATTTGCATTGAAATAGCATACTTTACAACAACAATTTGTTGTACGACGAGTCCATGGCTTTACGAATTGAGAAAACCCATGACAATTTTAAAATATCTAGTGAGTTTGAAAGATGAATTGGAAGAATATACTTCGCTCAAAAAAGTCTCACTTCACTATCTATGCTTTGTCTCTTTTGCGGAAAAAACGTAAGAAACTCTACATTGAAGTTACAGGCCCCATCTTCATAAAAATTTGTACAATCCTTTGCCTTGTTCCATTCCATTACGATTTCAAAAAGCGGGAGTTACGGAGATCTGGTGGAATACATCAAGGGATTTGTCTTATTTTGGAAGTAATTTACTTCCTAAATTGTGTACTCATGCTTTCCACACCCTATCGTCCTCAGTTTTACTTATCTCTAGAGGGAACCTGGCAACAACGCACAGAAACTATTCTGTATTTCATGCTAAGCATTTACATTATCTTTGAACTGCCCTTCAAATTGTGTTTGTTCCTTCGTCGCAGTGAGATATGTTCTCTTGTTAATTCTTGCACCCGTCTCGACGATCTTTTTGGAGGTATTAATTAGAGTACGAGTACATTTAAACTGTATTTATCAAGTGTAATAAAATACATAATCATTGTTAAATGTTCTTTAAATCGTGTTTTAGTAAGAACACTTCAGGCATGTTTATAATTTTATCTCTCGATTGTTAATTGCCACGTCCTAAATATACTAACGAGAAAACCTAGTAAATATTTCCCGAAATGAACATTCCTTACATGCTGCATGCTGGGCTAAGAACTGGACGCTTTTTCGGCAGTCCAAAACAAAATTAAAATTTGTTGACTCTATTTTGTTTTATTTCTCGTAGGAAACATTTTTCAAGTAAAATCAGCTCTGGAGTTCCTTTCTGAGAACTATTTGCTGGTGCAAGTATTGTGGAATATTGCCTTAGTCACGACACTGAATGTACCAGTAATGATGGGCTGGTTGTCCTGGTTGCTTCCAGATATACTTATATTCTTCCCTTCGTATTTCTGTGATGGGAATGGATCCTGTGGAAACATCTGTCTCATTCCTTTATGCCTCGTTGATGTCTTCGTTGTTTTTAAGGGCACAGTCAATGTTCATTTTGTGGCCCTCAGCATCACAACTGCTCTTCTACTCATAGATGGAGTCACTAACAAACTCAGGTACATAACGTTTTTATGTTGGATAAATTTGTTACTTCATCTGATTTGTAATGCACTGAAAAAGGGTACTCGCCCATAAATTTCGAAGGCAAAACGGTGAAGATTTCGTGCAAAAATTATATATAATTATACTCCATATTCGATTTTTATGCTCATATTATCTGTTTTACAGATGAATTCAATGTTAAATTTTAACACAAGCGCACACTCGTTTCAAATCTGATTTGAGAAAGTAAACTATCGAAAATTCTCCTTGACTTTGTATTTGACAACTTCCAATTTTTTAGATGCATGATTCGACTATAAATTCGTACTATAATAATTCTTACCTCGAATTATTTTCAGATTCCATGTGATCTCAACCGATTGGGAAGATTGTCAAAAAGCATACAATCAAGTGCTACTTTTGAAAAATTTGATGAATGAATTACTCAATCCGTTCGTACTCCCAGTTGCCGGGTCCACTATTTTGATTTTAAATGTCTCGTTCTTCGTGGTCTCTATCCATGAATTTTCTTCCGCTATACAAAATGTAGGGATATTGTATTTGTTTTTCCCCGTATCATTTGCCTACGTCTTCACCATCATCTGTGTTATCATTCATCGTTTCGAGTGTTTACAGATTTCATCAAATTTGTATCTAGACGCTGCAGAGCATAAGTACTTAAAGGAGAAGTTACAGGGCTACAGGGGGGACCCGAAACAACGAGCTCTAAGGGTCAAAACAATTAGACAGCCGGAGCTTAGCATTGATATTGGTGGGGTCTACCAGATC
Organism: Allacma fusca; assembly: GCA_947179485.1. Lineage (NCBI taxonomy): Eukaryota > Metazoa > Arthropoda > Collembola > Symphypleona > Sminthuridae > Allacma > Allacma fusca. The sequence continues at coordinate 78,493,419 of OX359245.1, read as the reverse complement.
ACATTGGGTTCGGTTACGGTCTACGCCCAAGCTGTAATCGATAACATTTTTAACTTCATTCTGATATACTAGAATCAAGCCAAAAGCACGATCAGTGGCATTTTAACATTTATTTACAAATAGGGGATCCACATATTGTTAACACAAAATCGTTGAATTAAACGTTATCCATGTAATAGACAGCTTCTCTTCACTTCTCCACCAATAGCTCGTTCCTTCTAGTATCTAAATTTCTTAATGGAATTTTGTCATAATTATGAAATAATTTTACCAAATGTATCCTGTTTGAAAAGATGATATTAAACTGTCCATGTCATGCTCAAAGCTTCACAAATACAAATAATCCTCAGGAACTTAACATCGTTAAAAGAACTCTAAATTGATAGTATCAGCGTTGTTATACGATATATTTGCAAAATTAGACCACTTACTTGTAAATATGCACACGATTTGAGTTATAGATTCAGAATCTAAATTATTAAAAGTAGGAATCCCTTTTTCAGTAATAGTATCAATTATAGTAAAACACAAACGTTATAAACAATCTGTTATTATGTTTTATTGTTTTGTTCAAACTATCTTATTGCCCCAGAACTTCACCCACAACCAATGTTAGCAAGAAATCCGTTGTTAATTCCAGTATGTACATGGGATTGTTTTCCAATATGCTAGCAAAAGTAAAGTATGGATAACTTTCTAAGAATAGGAATTGTACCCAAATCATGAAACGAAAATGAATGAGTACGAAATGATTCGCAATTTAAGCTTCTCATGGAAATCGTGTATGTTAACATGGACTTTGATTTCAGATGATTTGTTTGGAGGTAATGAATATATGGAAACATATACCAAAGCAAATTGTAAACATCAATTAGATGTGCTTATATTACAATCAATAAACAAACAAATTTGAGGATTTCTGAGCGATATATAATTATATATATCTCTTTCATATCAAACGTCGAGGAATTTTCGGTCTAAGATAGTCCCAAAAACTTTTGTGTAAAACTTTAATCCATAAGTTTCAACGGAAACAAGTAATTTTCATGAAGTAATAACAGGAAGACAACTACCTGGAAATCATGAACTCGTGGAATTTGCAAATGCATACCAATACATAATAAAATATTTGTCCCGTATATAAATTCGGTTCATGCAGAATGAGCCGAAAGCCTTCAAAACGAAGGAATTCAACGACACTCTGATTTATGAACATTAAATTGTGGTAACTACAGCATCTTGTCGAAATTCAATTCCAGACTAATAAACGTGCAATTATTAATGTAGAACACATAGACACAATTATACTTAAGTTAGAAAGATTTCTAGAATATTTCCCCAAGCTTTGCCCAGCTAATACATTTAGACACATGGCCAAAAGCCAATCTAATTAGACAGACCATTTTGCTACCTCAAGCCAATTTTGTTTTCATCCTATTTCTGTGGTGCAGATGGATCCTGTGGTGGGGTTTTTTTTAATTTCTTTATGCCTCGTTGAGGTCGCAGGTATTTTTTAAGCTACGCCCATTGTTCATTTTGTAGTCCTTAATATTTTGACACCGGTTTTACTCATAGATGGATTCACTAACAAGCTCGAGTCAATTTTACTTTCTAATCGTAACAAGTTGGAATTGAAATGACCAAAATTCTGGATTTATGTTTTCCTTTCCACATCCCTATTCTTTCAAGTTACTAGTCTACAGAGGGCTCATCTTCCTTTTCCTTACCCTAGCCCATGCAAGGGATTGCAGACGTTAAATATGTGGTGTAGCTCCCGCATTTTAATGTAAACTCTTTTCCAGATTTTTCAAAATTTGTTACATTAACATGGATCCAAAGATGCAATGTACTGTAAGGCGTGACTGGCTTGGGATTGTGGTTATGCCGCAGGGTTTGAAAGACTCAAGGAGATTATTTTTTAGGACGTATTGTTGGACATTAAGACGTATCGTTTTAGTTCTGGATATAAAGGATTGCAAATCCTTTGTTCGAGATTCCAAAAAAAAATAACGCTGTTATAAAAGTTTCAAAACGACTACTCTTCGCCCTGGTCCTTAAAATGTACTTAAATATGACTTTTAACTAACTTTCACTAATGACATGCGTGGGAATGAAGATTAAAGCCAATTGTTTTTGCATTCAGGGGAAGTCCTGTAATTTTTCAGCCGCTTAAAGAATAACCCCTTTCGTGGATTGCCCTCTTTTTATACAACCATTAGAACTCACTCTCAGTAGTGTTAAAGTAACTTCGAACATACTCAAACCATTTATTAACATGGACATCAAAAAGCAATTACATACTTTCCTGGAGTAAAAACATGCGTCAACTTGTAAAAACTAGGAATCTTCACAAATCCTGGGTAAATTTCAAAAGATCACAAAACATATTTCTCAAGATAAGCCATACGCTTGTAAATATGTTGGAAAAAATGCAATCCCCTACAATCCGTGTAACGTAAGTTAAGTTTTCCATGCAAACGTTTACTTTGAAACGTGAAAAACTAAGCCTTACCGCATCTCTCAATGCAACTAATTAATTATAAATGCGAGCAAGAAATCTTGCATGTGCATCAAAAATTTTCATACATCATTAAATTGTGTATAAAAGTGAATTCATTTGATGCAACTCAGCACAAGGTCAGTGCTAGTGCTTTAAGTTTCATATAACTCCTGAAAATAACTTCTTGAAAATGATTCTACAAATATTCCCTAAAATTTCCTTTCTACTCTTACTTTGTTCCTTCGTCACTGCTACAAATTTGACGGATGCGGTATTTAGCAGATCTTATTTGTTACCTTTTTTATTCAAAGTAATTTATTATATTTGAATTTTTATTTGTGCAGGAAATTTTGGCATTTGAACCTCCGAAGGAGATTCGGAAGAACATCCCTTACTACCTTCGTGGATACGATGAAGACGGAGCCCTAAGTAATTTAAAATAGCTCCAAATTATCCATTAATTGCATTAATTTATTTCCCAACCTATAATCCGGTGACTTTGAGAATTAAATTTATTTTTCCAGTTTATGGCGTTGAATTGGGAAAATACGACTTGAGAACGATCGTTGAAAACGGAGGAGAAAATGCAAAAGCCCTTGACATTTACATTGACCAGATGTTCCTTTCTATGGCACAAAATGGAAGAAAATCCCCAGCTAAGCAATTAATCCTTATTGCTGACCTAGAAGGATTTGATATTCGTCAAGCCAGCCATTTCCCCAGTAAGCCTTCTCAATTCTGTCAAATTAATGATGTTCACATTTAAAAACACATTTCCTTGATTTCTGGACTTTGAATTTAGCTATCCAATGGATTGTCTCAAAATTCTCCAGGTTCGAGCAAGTTGTGGGTAACGGAGCTATGAAACAGGGATGGATTGTGAATGGTAAGTTCCCAGGAAATTTTCTCTTATAAATTATAAACTTCCTGGGATTTTTCGCCAAGCACTTTCCTAAAAAATTTAGGTATCATGTAAAAATTACGAGACAACATTTAATTCCGTTCATTTTACAATTATTATTATTCCACAGCTAACTTCATTTGGGAGCGAGTCTGGCAGCTGGCTAGTCCTCTATTGGGAGCATTGGTTAATAACGTTGAAGTCTATGTAAACTAATAAGGAGATTTGGAAACCCAAACTTCTGAAGGAACTCCCTCGGGACCAACTCCCTGAATGGTATGGTGGAGTAGCGGGACATAAACCCGTTGAAATTCTGGGTTTTAGGGAAATTCTCCTTCAGGTTCTTAAGGACAGAGACCAAACGTTTTTAAGTGCTTTATTGTCATCATTAATTATTCAAAATCCAATAAACAGCATACACACTTGACATATAAGTTATTGGGCCACAAAGGGGTCCGAAATTTAGTTTTACACAATAAAACGAAGGAATCCAAAGTTCAGAATTAATATTGATAATTTTTACAAGGATATAAGATACACAAGACACAAGATATAAATTTTATTTTGAAATTGGTGTTTTGAAATTCTGCCTGCAAATAATTGCGTCAATGAGAAGTAACTTCACTCAAAGTTGATGTTGTCCAGAAATCAATTGTCAATCGCAGCGTGTCATGCGTATGGAAACAGGAGCTTTGATTCCATTCGATTTTTTGGGTAATAAAAGGGAACATTACATAGGTAAGTCTTTTTTAAACGCCAATTTAGGCGTATATGTAGATACAACTACTATAGTGGTGCATTTCACCCTATTATCAAACGTCGACGATTTTCCCGTCTGAAATTTTCTAAAATATTTGTATAATAATCTCACTGATGTCTAGTTAGGGGTTATGTCGATTTGAAAATGCCAGGACATCAATTTCAATCATCTTGAAACAAGTATTGATGATATAAGGTCACGTTCTTGGTCGCATTTACTACGAGGCTCAGGTAAATACTATACGTTGTCAAATCGAAACACAAATTGACATTGTATTTTCTTTCATAGGGTATTTTATGTTGCTGCAATAAGTTCAGAACGGAATAATTACAGCTACCATAAAAATCTTAAAATTTATTTCTTACGTATTATAAGATTGACGTTTGTGCAACAAGTCAAAAATCATCTGCCTTTTGCATTTTCATCATAGTTAGAGCACAATAAAATTCTACGGACGAAATTCCGGAATGTCTCAAATAAATCAAATTAAATATTGCCACTAAAATATTTTACAGTTGATTAATCCTTTTGACTAAAATCCGCGGGCGGGCATGGGCATGTCTCATTAGTTCATATATATTGTCGTCCGAGTGGGTGGTAAAACTATTTCGCAAACTGAAAATAATAGGCCGGGCGGGCAAAAACATGTAATCATGTAGAGCAAGGGTGGACTGGAAAATTTTAACAACTCTTCAGGACAGACATTTTTTCCGGAACTTCACTCACAAGACACAAGCAATGCTAACCAGAAATCAGATATCAATTCGAGTAATTATGTCTATGGTCTTGTTTTTCGATATGCTAGCAAAAGTAAAGCTTGGATAGTTTCATACGATTACGAATTGTGACCACATCACGAAATTAAAGAGTACGAAATGATTCGGAAATATACTGCTTTTATGGAATGCGTGCAAGTAGTGCTGTAATATTGTACTCGTTTAGTTTTGTACTTTTGTATTGTTTTTGTCTTTGGTACAAAACTAAACAAACAATATCTATTTTCGAGATACAAAACTAAAACAAAAACAAAACAGGAATTGAAAAAAACAATACAATCCAAATTGTATTGTTTCAAGGTTCTAGAGACGCTAGAAATTTACTGAAGTGATTGTTGTAATAGATTTCTAGAGCACATAGGAATTGATTTGTGTAATTGGAATCGTGAAAAAACACGTCAAAGCACAAAAACTGGGCATTGACTAATTATTGGTAGATTCGCCTACTATCGCCCATATAAAATATACACTTACATTGAGTATGTCATTCTAGTGTCATGTGACCATTAATGCGTCAATAAAGTCAATCATAGGTGATTTACTACTAGTTACTCACCAAGTTTCATTATAGGTCATGCGCCCCTTAAAACCGTAATCTGTCATGAGACTATTATATTGGTGACCCAATAAGGTCAATTTGAGGTCACATGACCTTACTGTGTCACTAGTAGTCACATGACCTCAGATTGACCTTACTGTGTCACTAGTAGTCACATGACCTCAGATTGACCTTACTGTGTCACTAATAGTCACATGACCTCAGATTGACCTTACTGTGTCACTAATAGTCACATGACCTCAGATTGACCTTACTGTGTCACTAATAGTCACATGACCTCAGATTGACCTTACTGTGTCACTAATAGTCACATGACCTCAGATTGACCTTACTGTGTCACTAATAGTCACATGACCTCAGATTGACCTTACTGTGTCACTAATAGTCACATGACCTCAGATTGACCTTACTGTGTCACTAATAGTCACATGACCTCAGATTGACCTTACTGTGTCACTAATAGTCACATGACCTCAGATTGACCTTACTGTGTCACTAATAGTCACATGACCTCAGATTGACCTTACTGTGTCACTAATAGTTGCATGACTTTGACTGTTACCATATTGATTATTAAAGGTTGTAACGGCTGAGGCCACTATATCAACCAATAAAACCCTATTATTATTATTATTAATATTATATTGATTATTAGACGCCACCGATAAGATGTAGACTAGTTGTAGGTTACATTTAATGTGGATTAGTAAGACGTCATGAAAAAGGTCACGAATTAAATCAACAATGGCTAATGACAATTCAATGGCATCAGATATGATACCAATGAATCGGTACTGATCAATAAAATTGGCTAACCGTATGGTTTAAATGTTGACCTGGATAAATCTAGTCTGTGTCTAACAAAGACAAAAGACCTAGTCTAACAAACGAACTATGCGATTTGTAAATGTAGTCCACGCATAGGGGACATTTCTACATCGATGAAATATGTAGGTGGTAAAAGCCAACGGCTGAGCAAATTGAAAATATAGATATCAGAGCCCAAGCGTCTACTCTATCCATTCTAATTTTAAGCAATGGTAGTGAATATTGTTTATGAAATTATGTTGTTCTGGAAATTACGATGTGGTTATTACAGGGATTATTCACAAATAGGTTGGTGCCACAGAATTGCACCCTTCAAAATTCGACCGTCAACAGATTCAATGCATCTCATATGGGAGATTAGTCAATGACTGGTTTTTTGATCTTTCACGTAATTTTTAAACAACTAAAGTTGCACAAATCAATTCCTACGTGCTCTTGAACTCAGATACAACTATCACTTTAGCAAATTTCTAGCGTCTTCTAGAACCTTAGAACAATACAATATAGATTGTACAAAAACAAAAACAATCTGATAGAAGTACAAAACAAAAACAAAACTCGGAGTACAAAACAATATCTTAGTTGTACTACTTTTGTACTTTTCGCCAAAGTACAATACAATACTAAAAGGACAAATTACAGCACTACGTGCAAGTAAACAGGAACTTTGATTTCATATGATTTATTATTTTGTATTAATAAAAGCAAGGAGGGATGCATACATATGTCAGTTTTAAATATCAATTAGATGTGCTTATATTACGACCAACAAACAAACCAGTATGATTATTTCTGAGCAATGTAAGATCTTTCCCTTATTGATCGTCTATATGCAATTTCAGTCTAAGATAGTCCCAAAAACGTTTTTGTATATAATTTTATTAGTTTCAACGAAAACAAGAAATTGTCATGATATAAGGAGGGAAACTATGCTGGAATGGGTAAGCGTGTGTGCATAGTAAAATATTAGTTCCATAACAAAATTTGGTTCTTGGCCAATGAGCCGAAGGTTTTCCAAATGAACAAAAGCCACGGGACTGTCAGAATATCTGCTGAGTTGAGAAAATGGAAGGGAGAAAGTTACTACGTTCCAAAGTGTCTCAATTGATTATCAGGTCTTTGCCAATATTTCGAAAACCCTACAGAAGACTCTACATGCAAGTTACTGCCCCAATTTTCCTGAAAATCTCTTCAATTCTGTGCATGGTCCCTTTCAAATACGACTACATGAAGCGTGAGTTGCGAAGCTCTGATGGAAACCACAAAAGGGTTTGGCTTCTTTTAGAAATATTGTTGTTTGCAAGGTACTTCTTCCTTATTTGCACCCCCTTTCGACCTCAGTGTTTACTGTCCCTGGATGGGACTTGGCAACAACGCTTGGAGACCATTTTGTACTTTATATTTTGTGGTAGCATTTTCGTCGTACTACCATTTCAAATGTGCTTCTTTCTTCGTCGCAATGAAATAACTTCTCTTGCTCTGTCTTCCACCCGGGTCGACGTGCTTTGTCGAGGTAATTTGAATAACATGGCAGATTTGATTTCTGGATATTTTTAAACATCGACACTAGTTTATTTCAAAAATTCAGGTATATGTACCTGGGATTTGGACAAGTCTTCCTCCATGAGCAGGGCAAAGATTCATCAATCTTCCCGTTTGAGTGATAGTTTTACAGCTCGTAACAAAATTTTATCAAAAAGATATGTTTCCAAAAACTTTCCTCAGCTTTAGTACAATTAGGCAGATGGTTTAGCTTTTAGATAGAGCTGCGCCTGAACACGCCAAACCTACACACCAAAAAATGCCTAGGTTGAGATTTCCAATTAGCAGATCAGAAGCTCTGAATTTTAATTTCGAGCAAAACCAAACTTCATGATCTTAAATAGTTACATCCAATATACATACCCGTGAATGGGGATTTGTTGTGTCCGAAAAAACATGGTTTGACCTAGATTGAACGCTAACTTTCTGCAGGACAATTTTTATTTTCGGAACTCCGTTCAATTAGCTCAAAGCTAAGGCTCAGGTTCCAATTACATTTAAAGAATAGACCCGATTTGAGGTTCTAGATCGGTACTTGTTGTATTTAATAATTTTGCAATCAACGTCTATCTATAATCCTATTGACAAAGTCAGAGGTTGCAAATTACCAAGAAATATTTCTTGCAAACATACCTGGAACCTTGCGAGTCAGTAATCTAATTGGACGGCACAATTTGCTCCCTCAATTCATAAGTTTTGTTGTTCCTGCAGAAAAACTTTTCAAAGCAAAATCAGTTCTGGATTTACTTTCTGAGGAAGATTTGATCGCACAATTCACATGGATTATTACTTTATATTCCTTACTGACCGTACCAGCCATGATGGGTTGTTTGTGTTGGTGGTTTCCGGACATGGTTATTTTCCTCCCGTCTTATTTCTGTGATGGGGATGGATCCTGCGGAGATCTTCTTCTGATTTCTGTATGCCTCGTTGAGGTTGCTGTTATTTTTAAGACTATGCTCAATGTTTATTTTGTGGGCTTTATTATTGCGACTTCGATTTTACTCATAGATGGAGTCACTAACAAGCTCAGGTAAAGTCTTTTTAATTCATAGCAAGTTAGAAGAGAAAAGACGGAAAACCTGAGTTTTGTTTTTCCTTCCCACATCCCAGTTCTTTTAAGTATAAATATAGTCTATAGCGTGTTCCTTATAATTTTTCCCACCTTAGCCCATGTCAGAGGCTTAAAGACGTGAAATATATACGATTCCCACATTTTATAATGAACTCTTTTTTCCAGATTTTTCAAAATCTGTTTCATTGACTTAGATATGATAGCGAACGTATACTGTAAAAACGAGAAGTAATTGAGCAATTTGAGATTTTTTGAGTATTTTCGGCATTTTTCTCTGTTGAAAGTTCCATTTTCGCTGCTACTTGTCCAAAATTTGAATTTTGAAAAAAATAATCCAAAAAAATAAAGCTATTGTAAGATGTCTACGTTGAAAATTGTGGACAGATATCAAGCTTTTTTTAAGTTACGGTGGTTTTTTGAACGATAGACCGCTCATGAGAAAATCTCAAAATCAGAGACTCTTCTTTTACCCAATTTTGTCGTTTTTACTGGTCGGACGCACAATTCTCAAACTAATTGTAAGGAGAGGTGATGCCTGTTTTATGTTACACCAGAAAGACTATGAACTTGTGTCACAAATTACTTTCAGATTCCATGTGATCTCAGTTGAGTGGGAAGAGAGCCAAAAAATATACAAACAAATGCTGCTTTTGAAAAACCGAATCAATCAACTTATTAATCCGTTTCTACTTCCGGTTGCCTATTCCACTCTTTTGATTTTAAATGTAACTTTTTTTGTGGCATCTATTCGTGAATTTTCTTCCGCCATACAAAATATAGGGATATTGTATACGTTTTTCCCTGTGTCATTTATCTACACATTCAGCGTCGATTGTATCATCCTGTATCGTTTCGAGCGTTTACAGATTTTATCGAATTTATATCTACAAGCTGCAGAGCATAGGTACCTAAAAGATAAATTACAGGGCTACGGAGGGGACCCAAAATATAGGGATTTACATGTAAAGACGCTCCGGCAGCAGGAGCTTAGCTTTAATATTGGGGGAGTCTACGAGATCACTTTGGGTGCAGTTACGCTCTACGCTCAAAATGTCATTGACAACATTTTTAGCATGTTGTTGATATACGAGTAGCTGTAGCTATATAGTACTATATTAGTCTGTGTGAACTTGAAGGCAGTAAACTTCAATTCAACCACTGTATACAATTAAATAGGTCACGTGGTACAGTCATAATTATTAATATTGCTGCAATAACATTTTAATTTAAAATGAATTCCCTAGTTAAATCTCGTATCGGATCTTATATAATTTTCGCCTTATATTTTAAACAACACGTTTTTCCAGAACAGTTCTCAATTTTTGATAAAGTAGATGTTAAAATATCTAAATGGTTGAATAAATATTGGATTTATGAATTTTTTATCTGTATACGCAACATTTACCTTTATTTCGAAATTATTCAGTAATATTATTTAGCTCATTTAGTTTTTTTTTTGTAAATTTAAATTTTATGTACATGGCTTCATGCATTTTAGTGATATTGCCTTTTTGGGAATTAATTTTTTAAAATTGAAATCTAGCATTGTTAGAGACTTTGACAGGACAACATTTCGCCTCAAATACACCAAAGTACACCATCATATCGGGACGCTGCGCCCAGTGGCAAAAATTGATGCTAGAATTTCAATCGTCCTGTAACTGACGGACACAATTTTTGCGCGTCGTCCAGATTCTCCTTGTGTGCGTGAATAAAATGACGAAATGTAGAGGAAATACAAATGCCTGCACTTGACTTGGTTCTACGTTAAAACAAAACAAGGGCTTAGGTTTTTATTAAGAGGTGAGTTGGGCAGAGTAACTGCCTGAAATGTGGAGGAGAAAAGGCTCTCCTGGTATAGTAGTCATTTTCCTTTTATAGGATTGTGTTGTGTTGCTTACATGATCATCCAAATACATAATTATACATAATTGCAGGTATACACACACACATTTTTAGTTCATGACCTTTAGGTCATGTTTACATGAATGCACCAATCGATCCAAAAACTAAGAAAAAAGCAATCTATTACATTGACAATAATACAAAAGGGTGCTATAGCAAATGGCACTCTTACAGGTAAGTTATTATAGCAAATGACAAAGTCACGGACTAGGTGCTGTAGCAAATGACAATCTCATGGGGAAGGTGCAGTAGCAAATACCACTTTTACAGGGAAGATGCAGTAGCCACTCGAACTCTGTGAATGGCTAATGAACAATCTAATTAGAATGAATTAACCTATATAGTGATACTCATGATATCAGCACAAAAGTCATTGCACCAAGGTCCAGGAGTTACCATAAGATGGGATAAAAAATGAGAACAACTGGGAATTGAATGTTTTAAAACTTGTACATTTTCATAAACAATACGTTCTTTTGCGTAAACAGAAGTTCTCCTGAAGCAGAGTGAACAGCAGAAAATTCTCTTTTGAAGCACAAGAGTCCCAAGCGTACAAGTGAGCATTCAAGTGATGAACTCATCTCTCCAAAGTGCGCCCTCTAATGTGTAAAGGTACCACAATTTGAAAGGTACCAGTATAACACACACAATAGCATCAGTTTTTCTGTGAACCAGATGACATTCAAGAATATTCAATACTCGCAACCCGATTGCCCGAGAGCAATCTGACTTTTCTGAATGACAAATATTTGCTTACACCTACTTTTTAGGGGCACATAAAAACGAAATACCTTATTTTAATGGCTTTGACATCTGAGTTTTTTTATAAGAATGAATTTTTACAGTCACACGTCATCTAATGTGTCTGAGCCCTAGGGATTTTCGAGAATATCGGCTCGTCAATTTGATCTGAAGAAATTAAAATAGGTCTCATTTAAGCATATGTTGGTGCATACGGCTCCGATTAAGGGTTTCACGCTATCAAATGAATATATGCATTTACATATATATTTTGCATTACGTATTGACAGCTACTATTGGCTTTGTATGGAGTAACTGCGGAAGTAAATAAATGGGGGATATGTTAAAAACTTTAGTTTAATGTGGACACCCTGAAGATCATTTACATATGTACATTATTGAAAACACGATACATTTCAATGGGAAGTTGTATCGTTTGGCACTTTGTTTTGCTCTATCCACACTCTTTTACTCATAAAGAAACCATATGTGATAAGCTTATTAATTACGTTTGGTTCTAACGAAGTTTTTAGTAGATAAGAAATAATAATGGGAAATACTGCCACTAGTAAAAGTATAAAAATCAATTCCAAAAAAGACAAATGACCAGATTACCACCATAGTCGGGAAGCGGATCACATTGCAGGCAAACCGAGAACTACAGAGAAACTGCAATTGGCTTTTCGCGAAAATTTCTGTATACCAGGAACGATGGAGTATTACCAGGGCTTTTTGTAGTAACAGAACGGTAAAGCTGAATTTTTCATACGATAGTTAGTAATTTAATTACAATTAACGTCAATTTTATTACATATACTAACAACGTAACGTAACGTTGCGAAAATGTGGTTGCGCATCTCTGATATATAATTTCTCTTATAAAATTTAATTTTCAACTTGACGTTTTAAAATTCCGCCTGCAAATTGCGTTAATGCGAAGTAACTTCACTCAAAGCCCATGTTGTCAAGAAGTCAATTGTCAATCGGAGCGTGTCTATAGCACTGCTAACGAAATTATGGAGTAAGAGTAAATATGTAAAATTCCCATGATTATACTGTACTTTATGAGTTTAAATGATTCCAAATTAAACCTGATCGTAGACCATGCGTATGGAAACAGGAGCCTTGATTCCATTTGATTTTCTGAGTAATAAATGGGGGAATACATAATTACATATGTCAGTTTTAAACGCCTATAGTAATTGTATATTGAACGAATATTTGTTCATAAGTATGCTTACGAAAGACATACGCCAATCCCTTTTGATTATTTCTAAGCGGGGCATTTCACCCTCTTATCAACCGTCCAGGATTTTTCCATCTGCAATTTTCTAAAACAATTGATGTAACAGTATCAGTGGCGTCTAGTTAGGGCATGTCGACTTGAAAGGACATCAATTTCAATAATGTTGGAACAAGTTTTGATGATATAATGTCAAGTTCTTGGTTGAATTGCTAAGAGCTCAGGTGAATACTACGTTGTCAAATCGAAACACAAATTGCCATTGTATTTTCTTTCATACCGTATTTTATGTTGGTGCAATAAGTTCAGAACGGAATTACAGCTACCATAAAAATCGTAAAATTTATTTCTTACAAATTATAAGGTTGATGTTAGTACAACAAGTCAAAAATCATCCGCCTTTTGCATTTTCATCAGAGTTAGAGCACAATAAGATGGTACGGATGAAATTCCTGAATGTCTCAAATAAATAAAATTAAATATTGGCACCAAAATATTTTACAGGTGATGAATCCTTCAACCTGATTGAGCATTGGAAAATCAATCACTAGTGCCTAAAACTTCAGAAGTTAGCTGGATGCTGGATAGCCTGGAGACATGATTTTTTCTATGACTGGAACGATATTAAATTACAGAAGAACTGACCTCTTTGGGGGGATCATTTCCCATTTTGACTTTTCTTCATTAACAAGCAACCAAATCTATCAAAGGAAACAGCCTAAATGCTTAAACTATCCATAAACTGTGAAACTACATTGTTAGTCCGATTTTACTAATTAAAAACGTGAAAGGGTAATTTTTTGCCTAACATTCGCGGGCGGGCATGTCTTGTTAGTTCATATATATTGTCCTCCGAGTGGGTTGTAAAACTGTTTCGCAACCTGAAAGTAATAAGCCGGGTGGGTAAAAACACATGTATTTCTGTAGAGCACGGGTGGGCTGGGAAAATTTTAACAACTCTCCCATGAGCACCGGGCAGACATATTTTCCAGACCTTCACTCACAAGCAATGCTAACCAGAAATCAGATGTCAATTCCAGTATGTCTATGGTCTTGTTTTTCGATATGCTAGCAAAAGTAAAGCATGGATAGTTTCATACGATTACGAATTGTGACCACATCACGAAATTAAACTTACAGATTACGAAATGATTCGGAATTACTGCTTTTATCGAGTGCGTGCAAGTAAACAGGAACTTTGATTTCATATGATTTGGTATTTCGTATTAAGAAAAGCAAGGAAGGATACATACATACGTCAGTTTTAAATATCAATTAGATGTGCTTATATTTCGACCAACCAACAAACCACTATCATTTTTTCTGAGCAATGTACGACCTTTTTCTTACCTATTGATTGTACATGCAATTTCAGTCTAAGAGAGTCCCAAAAACGTTTTTGTAAATAATTTCATTAGTTTCAAGGAAAACAAGAAATTGTCATGATGAAAGGAAGAAAACTACGCTGGAATTTGCAAGCGTGTATGCATAATTAAATATTTGTTCCATAACAAAATTTGATTCTTTGCCAATGAGCCGAAGGCAACCAAAACAGTATTTTTTGTTTTTTTCGTTGAATTCCAGTTTGGACTTGTTTTTCGATATGCTAGCAAAAGTAATGCTTGGATGATTTCGTAAGATTACGAATTGTGCCCACATCATGAAACTAAAAATTAGAGAGTACGAAATGATTCGGAATTCCAGCTTTTATGGAGTGTGTACATGTAAACCGGAGAACATTGTTTTCATATGATTTATTATTTCGTATTAATAAAAGCAAGGAAGGATGCATACATACCCCGCATACATCAGGACCACTTTTGTGCACAAAATTTACTGAACAATTTATTATGCTCGGAAGTTTGTGCTCAACGCTTGAGCATAAAACGCGGTTCACAAAACGTGATGTACACAATTACAAGGAGTACCACCAGTTATTACTCGAAAATAATGCTAATAAATATGGGAGTAATGAATGAAACTAGCCAAAACAGAATTAAAATAATTCCAATAGACGTAATCATTACGTCATTACTTATTACAGTTACAGTAAATCCTAATATGTATTTGCAAAAACTACATAAAATAAATTTCGTATAAATTACAAAATAATACCTGCAGATATTTTCTGCAGAACATTATCACAAAATACAAAAATATTCCGAACAATGCACGAATTCTTTTTTAAATGCTAGAAATATAAAAACAGTGTACTAGAAAAAACTTGTATTTTAAATATAATAATATCTACTACTATGCATCTAATTTTCATGCGAATATATTTCTACGTAGCCAAAACAAAGTAAACACTATGAGCTAGACATACACAGTATACTGAAAACCTTACAGTGCAATCACAGAAAATACTTAAATTAAATAAATGTGATAATTTTAGTATATATTTTTAAAACACAAATATTTTGGACAAATTTGAATACTTCAAGCGCAGTAATTGCCTCGACCAATTAACAAATCAGACAATGAGACTAGTCCACTGTTTACTCCTGCATTCAGTTCACGATTATCCTCAAAATGGATAGTGCCATCAAATGCTGTAGTTTTGCATCCGGGAGGAAATTCCGTTTCCAGTTCCGAGATCACTATGGTGACTATAGGAGCAAAATTAACACGTTTTAGACTAATTATTTAATTATTGTACCATTCTTTATTTGATCGTAAATTATTATTTTATGATTACACGGAGACACTACACAGGCTAACTAGAACCAATTGAAATGATGATTAGTTATAAATACTGTAAAATAATTTTAGAATTAGAATTACATGCCCGACAATCTTACAGTATTAATTACTACAATAATTTTATTAACAGCAGTGCATTGCCAACATCGAATCTTTGAAATACTTAGCTAACTTTAAATTGAAGATTACTAATTTGTTCCAGTTTTTTTGGAACAATAAACTAGCATTCGATTTTTACACGTGTTTTGAATGCATGATTTTTATTTCTTTGAAACTACTATTTTTCAAGGTCTGAGGAAATGAGCATGGTTATCTAATGGTTACATTTACCTGAAATATTTAAAACATTATAAGGCAGAAATTTAATTTGCTTAACATTCACGTTTAAAGCGTATGGTTGACTATACCTCATGATTAACTAAGATTAGCTGGAATATTGAGCGATGGTCCTCTTTTAGGAAAATACATCTGAGCAATTGAGTTGTGCTCAATTGAATGTGCTCAGTGATTTTTAGAAATTGATAACAGTTGTGCACATTTAAATTTAAGAACATTGTCCGTTAACAATTCTGCACACATTTTTCGTTTGCAACTACATTGAGTACAATATTGTGCTGCCAATTTCCATGCGGGACGTCAGTTTTAAATTTTAATTAGATGTGCTTATACATATGTATATATGTATGTTACGACCAACAAACAAACCAATATGATTATTTCTGAGCAAAGTATAATCTCTTTCTTATTGAAAGTTTTTGCATATAATTTTTATCCATTAGCTTCAATGGAAACAAGAAATTGTCATGATGCAATCAGGATAAGAAAACTACGATGGAAACTATGAATTCGTGGAATTTGTAAGCGTGTATGCATAATAAAATTCGGTTCTTGGCCAATGAGCCGAGGGCTTTCCAAACGAAGAAACCTCACGGCACTGTCAGAATATCTGGTGAGTTGAGAAAATGGAAGGGAGAAAGTTACTACGTTCCAAAGTGTCTCAATTGATTATCAGGTCTTTGCCAATATTTCGAAAACCCTACAGAAGACTCTACTTGGAAGTTACTGCCCCAATTTTCCTGAAACTCTCTTCAATTCTTTGCATGGTCCCTTTTAAATACGACTGCATTAAGCGTGAGTTGCGAAGCTCTGATGGAAAAAACAAAAGGGTTTGGCTTCTTTTAGAAATATTGTTGTTAGCAAGGCTCGTGCTCTTTATTTGCACTCCCTTTCGACCTCAGTGTTTACTGTCCCTGGATGGGACATGGCAACAACGCTTGGAGACCATTTTGTACTTTATATTGTGTGGTAGCATTTCCTTCGCACTACCCTTTCAAATGTGCCTCTTTGTTCGTTGCAACGAAATAACTTCTCTTGCTCTTTCGTCCACCCGTGTCGACGCGCTTTGTGGAGGTAATTTTAATAACGTATCAGATTTGATTTCTGGAAAGTTTTAAACATCCCCGCTAGTTGATTTAAAAAATCCAGGTACATGTACCTGGGATTTAGGCACGTCGTCCGCCAGGAGCAGGGCAAAGATTAGTCAATCTTCCCGTTTGAGTGGTAATTTTACAGCTCGTAACCAAATTTTATTCAAGACTAGTAAGCGTGCATTTCTTAGTGTAAAACATAATAGATTCATTTATACTTACGTAAGAAAGATTTCTAGACTTGCCCCGAAGATGTTTTTCCAAAATCTTTCCTCAGCTAGTACAATTAGGCAGATGGTTTAGCTTTTAGATAGAGCTGAGCCAGAACACGCCAAACATATACACCGAAAAAGTGTCTAGGCTGAGATTTCGAATTTGCAGGTCAGAAGCTCTGAATTTTTATTTTCGAGCAAAATTTCAAAACCAAATTTCATGATCTTAGATAGTTACATTCAATACATACTTGTGAATACAGATTCGTTGTGTCCAAAAACGTTTGACTTAGATTGTACGGGAAGTCTCTACAGAACAATTTATATTTTCGGAAGTCAGTTCAATTAGCTCAAGGCTAAGGATTAGGTTACGATTACATTAAAAAAATGTACTTGTATAATTGCTTAAATTTGAGGTTCTAGTTCGGTACTTGTTGTATTTAATAATTTTGCAATGTACATCTATCTATAATCCTCTTGACAAATTCAGAGGTTGCAAATTACCAAGAAATATTTTTTACAAACATATCTAAACACTTTTGCAAAAGTTAATCATCCAATTGGACTGCACAATTTGCTCTCTCAATTCATAACTTTTGTTATTCCTGCAGAAACACTTTTCAAAGCGAAATCAGTTCTGGATTTACTTTCTGGGGAGCATGTAATGGTACAAGTGTCGTGGATTATTTCGTTATATTCGTTACTGGTAGTACCAGCCATGACGGGTTGTTTGTGTTGGTGGTTTCCGGACATCGTTGTTTTCTTGCCGTCTTATTTCTGCGATGGAGATGGATCCTGTGAAAATCTCCTTCTCATTTCTTTATGCCTCGTTGAGGTCGCAGTTATTTTTAAGGCGATGCTGAATGTTTATTTTGTGGGGGTTATCATTGCGACTGTGGTTTTACTCATAGATGGAGTCACTAACAAACTCAGGTAAAATACTTTCAATTCATAGATAGTTGGAAGCGGCAAGACGGAAAACCTGGATTTTGTTTTTCCTTTCCACATCCCAGTTCTTTTAAATAAATATTGTATATGGTGTTCCTTATAATTTTTCTCACCCTAGTCCATGTAAAAGACTTAAAGACTTGATTCCCCCATTTTAAAATGAAATCTTATTTCCAGATTTTTGAAAATCTATTTCATTGACGCTGATCAAGATTGTGGTCATAAACTGTGCAAATGAACAACAATTGAGAAATTTGAGATTTTTCAGTATTTTTGGCATTTTCTATGTTGAGTTGACGCTCATTACTTACTTGTCCGAAATTTTAACTAAAAAAAAATAATCCGAAAAAATTAGTTATTAAGTTATCGTAAGTTGCCTGCGTTGAAAATTGCGGACAGAGATCAACCTGTTTTAAGTTACGATGTTTTTTTGAACGATAAACCGCCCATGAAAAAATTACAAAATCAGAAATTCTCCTTTTCCCCAACTTTGATGTTTTTACGGGTCAACCGTACAATTCTCATACTATTCATTGATTTATAATAATTTTTGCCACAAATTACTTTCAGATTCCATGTGATCTCAGCTGAGTGGGAAGAGAGCCAAAAAATGTACAATCAACTGCTGCTTTTGAAAAACCTAATCAACAAACTTATTAATCCGTTTCTACTCCCAGTTGCCTATTCCACTCTTTTGATTTTAAATGTAACTTTTTTCGTGGCTTCTATTCGTGAATTTTCTTCCGCCATACAAAATGTAGGGATATTGTATACGTTTTTCCCCGTGTCATTTACCTTCAGCTTCACCGCCAATTGTCTTATCCTGTATCGTTTCGAGCGTTTACAGATCTCATCAAATTTGTATCTACAGGCTGCAGAGCATAGGTTCCTAAAAGATAAATTGCAGGGCTACGGAGGGAACCCAAAATATAGGGCTTTACAGGTAAAAACGCTCCGGCAGCAGGAGCTTAGTATTGATATTGGGGGAGTTTACCAGATCACTTTGGGTGCAGTTACGCTCTACGCTCAAAATGTCATTGACAACATCTTTAGTTTGATGTGTATATACTAGCACTATATTAGTTTGTGTGAACTTGAACGAGTGGTCTGGAATTCAGTCACTGTATACAAGTATATAAGTCACGTGATATACCCATAATTATTACTATTGTTGTATTAAAATTTTTAATTTCAAATGTTTTCCCTAGTTAAATCTCGTGTCAGATTTTTTGATTTTTTGCCTTGAGCTTGGTGAAGTTTTGATGTCACAATTGTCAAGGAGATGTATTTTCGAGATATTTTTATGCTAATTGTGTCGCATCAAAATCTAATTTTTGAGCCTCGTTATGTATCACAAATCTGTAGGCCCCTCTCACAGCTTGAATAATCAATAAATATTTGAAAATTTGGCGGTGTTTAGTAACCAATGTTCGAAGGTACAGGAATTTAGTTTTACAAAAATTATTATTAACATGATTGTTACCGTATCTGGTAATTAAAATATTGTTGGTAAACATTACAGCAACAAGTTTAAATGATATTTAAAAGTTTTAGTTTCTTCCCTTTGCCAATAATGATTTGTTTATAAGCTCATACAGTTCATATACAAAAGCTCAATAACAATCATTTCATTCTATCGTGTTAGTTTTATCAGCTGAAGAACCGAGTTAACGGACGTCACCAGGGATTGAAGTTCAACATTCCCTGTGACACACGGGAATGTTGCACCCTTGGTGACACCTATTTTAAGTTAATTTCTGTTATAAATTCATGGACTCCTAATTTTTGTCACCATTGTCGTTTGTACAACAAATCGTGGTAGTGAATAAAAGTTCACATTTCCTTAAATTTCCTTATTGTGGTTAATTAATGCAGGGAAATGTGAACATTTACTCCTTACGTACAGCATCAATACCAACTTCACAGGTAAATAGCGACAGAGTTCTGAACAAAATTACCTCAAAACTAGCTGTAACTATTGTGTCAACATTGGCAAAATGGAGTGAAGGCAACTCTTTACTATCACAAGTTAGGGAGTGTGCACATATTACGTTTCATTTTTGGGGGAGGGAAGGGGTCTTGAAGCTGATGATTTTGTGTATACCAAGGGGGTGGGGGTAATCTTGCTGATGATGTTTTACCGATTCTCACAAAAATGTAAGGAATAAACCCGGATAATTGTAAGACTAGTGTTTGTAGTAACAAAGATTTATTGCTGACAGACCACTAATACATTTAATAAAAATACGTAAGCCGTACATTAGTCCAAATGTCTGACAAGCATGGGCATTCCGAAAACTCGTGGCTTACGCAGGAATGGCTGCAAAATCCCTTCCGTCAATTTCAGTTTTGCAAATAATTTGTTCTTATGATCCCTGTTGCTGTCGCCCTTGGCGATGCAATTTGAACTAAGTTTTAATAATTTATCCAGGTTCATGTGCTCTTTAGGCAGGATATGTCTGGAGTTCGTATTTGCAACCCGGACGATTCATCTGCCTACGTTGACGGTTTCTCGCAACATGTCATGCTAAATGTCTGCAAATTATCCCCTGTTTACTATTGTCCCAGCATTCAAGGCAACCTTGAAAGCCAAACCTACCATGCATGCATTCACTATTTTGTTAGCAACATTGCATATGAATCGGTCAATCATTTTCGGAGGAAAGTACAGATTTTATTTTTTTTTACGCGCGAACACGCTGACCGATTTCAATCAATAACGACCTCATACGAGTTTTCAATATATACTATAATAATCTTATAAAGAGGTTGACACCGCCCTAAAAATGCTACGGATTAAACTAGTTTTTTTGTCTTTGTTTTTGCTTGATGACGTTTACAGGGGAGGGGGGGTCAAGGAATAATAACGTTAGGATGACGATAGGGGGGGGGGGTAGGGTCCAAAAATGGTGAAAAAATGAAAAGTAATATGTGCACACTCCCTTAGCAATGACCAGGGTTGGGAAAAAACCGGTTTTTATCAATAAGGGCCAAGCCAGTGGCAAGAAATGGTAACAACCGGTTTTATTGGACAGTGGATTTATTTGGATAGTATTGATTATGGCCACCTTATACCAATCTATACAACAGGTCTCAGCCGGTTAGAACCGGATTTTAACCAATAATGACCAGGCCATTTCTGACCACTTGGCGACCCTGTGTTCATGCTTGCCTAATATTAGCCAAGCCGGTGGTAGGTTTTGGTTAAAACCGGTTTTTATTGGACAGGGGATTTATTTGGATAGTATTAATTACCACCATTTTATACCAACCTAATCAATAGGACCAAGCCGGTAAGAACCGGATTTTAACCAATAATGACCAGGCCATTTCTTGCCACTTGCTAACCCTGCCAATGACGCGTACGCCCCAGAGGGACTACCGGTGCCAATTATTGTTCTTCTGCGGAAGAATCTGGTATAAATAAAAGTAACTGGACGATTCGTGCACTAATCAGAAATTAAACATTTCCGTAAACAACAGAAAGTGATGCCAGTGGCCAATCATTTCAGGAGTAAAAAAAATCTGTACAGAATGTCATGAATTGAACTGCTATATGAATTCCTTTCTAGTTTTTTACCTGCAAATAATACAATGAGAAGGAATCTAACAAAGAAATCAAAGTAAAGAATCAGTCAGATAGTCTATTTTTCGACTAATACAATGGAGCTCATCAAAGAAGAATTTCAAGAGACAGGTTCATCAGATTCAATTTAATTAGCTTCATTGAAAGCGTAGCATTAAAATTATTTTAGGACGTATGTTTAAGACATTTTAGAAATCCATGAAATTTTGGACAGTATCATTCTTGTATGTATTATTTGGATTTCAATCAATTTGAGTATTGTTGATAATTTTTAAGTTAAAAGCGGAGGCATCTGTTCTTGGCTCACAAAGCTTTCATGAGGCTGCATTTGAGTCTAATTGAGTCTTACTTGGTCTAAAATTGCCCTCCAGGCACCACAAATGTGAGAAAAAGTTTAGGAATTTTTGTTCTGTAAATCTATACATAATAAATACTCAATCTTGTTCCTATGCTTACCCCCTGAAACCACAATATTTGACCTGGAAAAATGATGATCAACTAAAATTATCCATAATATTTTCTAAACGCTGTTCAAATACATTGTTTTGTAATTGAACTTTTGTTAAAAGATTTTTGAGAAAACATTTAGCCAGGAGAAATTTTTTTTAGATGCTTTCGAAGTCTTAAAGCAAGTTTTTGATTATGGAGAGTTTGGTATTAGATAATTCGTCCCAACTGGTTTCCCTTCCACCATACAATAATTGTTCGGTAATAAATTCACGAAAATGTATTTCATTGCATTCATCTGTCTATCATTAGCATTTGAATTTCTTCATCGTTTATTAAATACAGGTCATAAGTGATTTGACATGATTTTTTAAACAACTTGAAATAGGATACCCTTAATTCTTAGGGAATATGCCGAAATCTTAACAAATTGGAAATTTTTGGTATTTTCAAAAGGACAGGTAAATATCGGCGACCACTTTCAATCAGCAAACCCTACTGTACCCGAGTAATACCCGGGTACAAGCAATGGATACTCGGGTACGGGTACAGGGTTTGGGTATATTACGGGTACGGGTAAATTGTGTGTACAGGTACTACGTTGCAGTTTCACGTATGGGTACGGGTACTACAAAAATTTACCCGGGTACTCGGGTATGGGTACGGGTATAGGTACAGCATTTCGAAGTACCCGATAAGTGGGTACGGATACGGGTACGGGTACACGGTTTTTGTACCCAGTCCGAGCACTGAGATGTTTATCTTCGTCTTCATTCGAGCCTTTCTCCTCTCCTGAAATTTTCAAAGAGACATTCGGTAACAATTTTAAAAATTGCATCAATGTATTAATTTTCCACATGAAATCAAGTTACGATCAGTAGAGAATGCTTGTATAAGATTTGTATAGTAAATGTATATTATCTGTAACACAAGTTTTAAACTCCATAGGTTTAAATGGGACCTATTTCTGAATAAACAAGTAAACCGCGACAAATATTTTTTGTATGCCGGAGGAACAGACCGAGGAACCCAGAATTACTATTTTAATACAAATAATATTGCATACGAGTTACTTCCTAAAATGTACTATGGAATCTGTGCCATTATATATCTCTTTGCGTCATCGCGTGTAATATAAAAGTGTGAGAAAAAATACAATTAATATATAAACAATAACTATTTAAATTTCCATTGGTCAATGGAAATATTCAAGTAAAAATAAATGTTAATTATTAAAATTGAGCTTCATTGAATTGAATCATGTTTACAATATTTCCCCAAAGTAATTCCACCGTGCATTTTAATAGCAAAGAAGAAAGATAATGCAAAGCCGCACAGCACAAGAATACGGATTTCCCATATTTCCAAAGTAATTTTAAATATGGGATTAAAAGCGAAGAAGAAACGTCAACCAAAAATTTTTTGCATTTACAAGTATTTATCTATTATTACATACTAGGATTGTTCTACTGAATCAAAAAAATCCAGCATATTTTGACGTGTAATTATTGAAAACGCTTTCACAGTATTTCAATTTCGAGAATTTCTAAATTAATTTTTGGCCCGTTTGGTTACATACACTCCTCCTATGTAATAGTATAGAATATGAATACAGACGGATAATCTTCGTTACGAAAATAATTTATTACCCATCTGATACATACAGACAATTTACAGATGTGCACAAAGTATTTCCTCGCAACGAGGATATGACAGTAGCAAAAATAATTGCCGTACGGAAAACTGAATCTCTTAACTTCGAAAACTCCCTGCACTTATTCATACTCAAGAGAAAAATCCTTACTTTGCTTTTCTTTTCAGACTAGGTTTGACAACATCAGAAACTACTCCCAAGTCTTAGCAGCCGAATTTTTGTTAACTTTATTGATGAAGCAGGTGCCGATGGCTGGAAGGTAAGTACAAATTGTTGTCACTATGAAGCCTTGTTTGAGAGAAATTATCATAGTAATTAATAATTATGATAGGTATTGTTTTTGCGGTCTTCCCGTACGCCTGTGCTAGTTCAGAAAATGAACCAATCGTTGCGGGGGATCCCACGGACAATTCTCAGCATTACGGAGGTATTTAATTACTCAAAAATAAAAATAAAATCAAACAATGGAAGTTCAAAATGTAATATTGACGTGTTTCAGAAATCTACCATTCTAGACTGACTGACAACATAGCCTTCCATTCACCATCTACAAGAATGAATGGATATGTGTGACGTCACGTGACTTCTATATATGTGTGCTGAGCTGAAGGTATACCATTTTCGCCTACTATCCTTTATACCTGACGATTTGATGTTTTATGGGAGGCTTGAATATTCCTTTGAGGGCAAATAAGTTTCCTGAACCCTTGTATGTATGTACATGCACGTATAGTCCATAAATGTACAAAATGACCCTCTAGCACACACTAGGGTATGCTTCTTGTAATTGATTCCTCCAGTTGGTAGCAAATTCAGTTCAAGATTTCTAAAACCACTCTCTTGAACTGTACCATTAATTAGTGCCCCGCATGGGTACAAAAATGTTGTACCTGGACCTGAACCTGTACCTGAATCGTGGGTACACAGATTTTTTGAACCTGTACCTGCACCTGTACCTGAATACCTGGGTTCAATTTTCCAGAACCTGTACCTGTACTCAAACTAAATCAGGAGTACCTGTACCTGAAAAGTACCTGTACCTAGCGTTTGTCGATTTTTAAATGCCTTAGGTATTTTGCCTGCCCGGTATTTTTTGCCCGTAGCAAGGCAAGAAAACAATTTATGCCTTCGTCTTGCCCTTAAAAATAAATGCCCGGCAAAAAGGCAATAAATGAATGGCAAAAAAGGCAAAAATTATGGCAACAAAAAACTTCTCGCGAAAAATCTTTTGCGGGGCATGTTGAGGTGCAGTATTGTGCCATGAAGAAGTCAAACCTGTTCAGCAGATTCAACAACAATGAGTATGCTTTCAAAAATGCCACCATTATAAATCGAAAATTTGGAACAAATGTGAGAATGCTGTTCTATTTGTTTTCAATTTGTAATTTTAGTATTCACCCAAAAGTGTTTAACATTATATTAACCGACAATACTCATCCAATTTGTCACTTTTTGGGACCTTTTGTGTGTAAGTCAAAACTATCGCCAAAAATATGTGAACACAAACTAACAATGTTCACAATAGTGTGTGTTCCTCAATTATCAATAATGTTTCAAGTTCATCGTCGGTTTTTTCGTCGCCTTCATCAATTTCATTGAGGCTATTAACATACACAAAGTGTCGGCAAATAATTAATTGTATATCGAATCCACGATCCCACATACTTTTGCTTGTTTGAAAGCCTATTTTAAAGTTAGCCACGGTCGGAGCAAGCAGTAATGATGGCGGAAATAGAGCGCTCCATGAACATAGTTAATTTATGCCAATTTTGCCAAGGCAAAAAATATTAAATGCCAATTCTGCCAGAATGGCATAACAAATCATTTTTTGCCCATGTGAATAAATGCCCTAAATGCCTGCCAAATTTGCCTGCCATATTTGCCATTTATGCCATGGCATTTAAAAATCGACAAACCCTACCTGTACCCAAAAAGTACCCGAAAACGTACCTGCACCCGGGTATATTTTAAAAGTACCTGAACCTACCCGGGTATTTTCGATTGTACTAATTTAAAGGATTTCCAAAGTAACATCACGAATTATTGTTTTTTTAAATACATTTTTTTTTTCAAACTCGACATTTTAATTTCTGTCAATTTTTGAGACAAAAAAATTTCCTGATCGTATCTCCACTCATTGATAAGAGTTTATGCTTTAGAAAATTTGGGCCATATGAGAAGGCTCGCTTTATCAGTACTCCACTCCAGAAACTACTAAAAAATCTCTCGCCATTCGAGCTAATGCTGGGTAAATAACCTATTCATCGTATATGGTGGAATTAATTTTCGTGACTGAGCTCATGCATATAAATTTTAATTTAACATGTTTCAAGGTCAAAAATTTTGATTTGTTTAAAACTTGACAATACATTTGCATGTGTTACTTGGAAATAATTATTGACTAAAAAGTACCTGAATGTTCAGGTATTTTACATTCAGGTTCAGGTATTTACCCAGTGTGTACCCGTACCTGATGGGTTTATACCCAAAAGATTGGTTTTTGTACCTGTACCCATGTACCTAAAAATTCAGGTTCAGGTATGGGTCCCATACCTGAACCTGAATTTTTAGGTATCTAATGCCTGAACCTGAACCTGTACCCGAACCGGATGGGTACAAAAGGTTTGTACCTGATACGCACCTGTACCTGAACCTGTACCCAAATACCCGGGTAAAACCTGTACCCATGAGGGGCACTACCATTAATTAATGTGACTGGAGATATTAAACTGAAGAAAATACGTTTTTTTGTCATTTCAATTTCCTCATTCTATTCTCAGACAAAATATTTTTAGGAAAATTGTTTGATGCTTGTTTGGAGGAAATTTCCCAGTCACTCGAAATATAATTATTATAGGATCCTACATGTAAATTCTATAGGATAAAAGTATCAGATTTGCGGACGATATATCTCAAACGATTTTACTACATGATCCTATACTATCCCATTGTTACTAGTCCCAAACTCGTATGGAATTTTCTCCAGGTTGTCCTATAGTTTAAAATTCATAATTATCTTATTCACTTCTCTACCTCAAGCTCATTTTCCTCCAAAATTAAAACTACGTAACTATCTTTATTACAGTTATCTGTAGTTTAATTTTTAGACAATTGTAAATATCATCAATATTTACGATTGTCCAAACAATTAAGCTTACTGCCAATACGATTTGCATACACATAACTACATCTCCTCAAACTATCATCCGTAATACATCCTACACACAGTGCAGTTCTATGTGGAAATAACATGTAACAAAAATTACATCCATAAGTAAATAATCTCAGGTAGAAATTGAAGAAGAAACAACAATCACACACTGGTTATATCTTCCTCTTGTTTTACTAATTATTACTAATTGTAAGTTAAAATTGAAACGAAATAAAAAACAGGTAATTCAATTTCACGTCCTTCACAACCAAAGAATATATGAACGTCAAATGCTTTTGATGAATTATGGCGAATTTGGTGGTTATAATTGATGTCTTGTGCAAACAATGAGGAGCGCCGAATCCTTGTCAAAGCAAGTACAGGATTTTTCTAAAAATGTCATATGCTACCCCCAAACTATAGGATTTTTCTGAAAATGTCCTATGGTACTCCAACTTGCCAAGATTTGTGATACCCCAGTTATAGGATTTTTCTGAAAACTTTCCTTAGCTTTATCCTAGCTTATAAGAATCGCGTGCAAATTTCTGACGAGCTGAACGATTTCCATAAGATACTACATGGTTATGGGATTTCTGGTACATTTTCTCACAGAACTTGCATCCTACAGTAATCCCACACAGTTTTGAGTGACTGGGAGAAGGCTTTCTGGGGAAACATTTTGGGGGTCTTGAGATACATACATGAACTGTGGACATGTCCAGACGATACGGAGCAAGGTCGGAGAAATTAAGCTTTAGAAGCGTAATAGTTGAAGAATATGTTCCAGAAGGGAATTTCTGGCGATTTAATTTTCTCACGGACACGGACATCATAATATTTTTCAGCGCACTAGGATTATAGCTGCTTGTGGAAATGAGTTTGGGAAGATGTGTTTCGTGTCAATGATAACGAAGGTGAAGGAATAGATCTGTTGAGAAAACCGTCCTGTTTCACGTCATTGACCTCTGTGAACTGAAATAATGACACTTACAATTAGCAATGAGGGAAAGTTTTGAAAATCTGCAACTATTGTGTTTATAACAAACTGGGAGAATTAAATAAATTATAAGCCGCTCCCTTCTTTGAGTCACACACAGTTACAAAACTCGGTAAAATAATCTTCATAAGTTTCAAAGCGTATTTCTAATTATAATAATTGTTCCAAGTTTGTACAATTTCCGGCATGCAGTTCCAATGTATTGCATCGTAGCCAATGGGGATATTTACATCTCAGTACCACTAATTTCTTGACGTCTACTGATTTTCAAAAGACTGGATAACTCAGTATCTAATACTTTTATTCACAGAATAGATAAAAATGACGTAGTCCAACGAGAGCTTTGAAAGCCAAGTACAGCTGTATCTGCTATCAGCATCAAAATTATCAATAATAACCATAGCGACTGAAATCCAAATATTGCCTGCAAGAAATAATATTGTCCAAAATTTCATAGAATCCTAAATAATTCAATAATCCTTTTCTTAAATATTCACTAATTTACTACAATAAAATCTTAAAATACCCAAATTACCATAAACGACCTTAGTTAAACATGCTCCAATTCCCTTGGCATTTCCGAATAGCCAAACCTGGATACTTGTAGCAACAAGAAAGGGATCTAACTCGAAGTTTACAAATGTTTATTTATTCGCAACTTAGTATCTCATAATACGTCTTAAAATAATTTTAATTTTGCACCCCTCTCCCCAATTCAGCTAACGAAATTTAAACCCAAGAACCTGCCCATTGAAATTCTTTTGTGAAAAGGTCCATTTTATAGGTCAAGAAATAAGAAATCTGATTGACTCTGAACGCTCTGTTTTGTCGTTAGAATCCTCACAGGAGTCATTAGAAACGTTAGAATGCAACGACAACGTATTAAGAAATGAAAAGAAGCCTCGTTGAGGATGTGCCAAAAATGACGCCATCCAAAAATTTGACAAATTTTGACTGACTGACTGCATGGTTATTTGTCGTCACAACGAAGGGCGATTGACTGTATATGACGTCATGTTATGTATGTATACATTGCAAAAACAGTGACAAAATAAGTTACCGGTCATAAAGGAAGGTGAAAAAAGTATAATTATCATGAAAACGTGAGCGTGATCATCATTAAACATCGCAATATCACCTGATTATATTATCTGAGCAGCTGCTTGTGGAAATGGGTTTGGGAAGATGTGTTTCGTGTCAATGATAACGAGGCGTGCCTCCCACAAGAATACTCAATTTGTGTTGTTTTGAATCAGTTGTATATGTATGTAAATGCAATTATTATCAAACATTTTTCCTTTTTTTTCCAAGTAATAATAGGAGCGAAACTACCGCAGTGAATAGAAAATTGATGAATTGGCTTAAAACAATCCAACTGACATATTTTTTAAGAGAAACTGTATCTCAACAATACATTCCTTCAATAACACAATTAACAGACTCATTCTTAATGTAATTTAGAAAGCTCCAGCCCAAGAATTTTTTGACAATAGTAGCAGTAACTTAAATGTAATTTTCTTGAATCTTTGCAAGTGGTTTAGTAATCACAGAATTAACATTAACAAATAAGCACGGTTGGTCTCAAGATTGGAAATACTTGGCTATAACAAAATGAGGTTATTCCTGCATAATATCTAAATCCATGGCTAATTAACTGCTGTTAATGGTTTACAAATTGTGGAAATAATTATTATACTTCTATTTACTTGTCATTTTTGATTTATTAGTACTGGTTCTGTCATCCTTGTGCTAACGTGGCTTGCGATACATTCAGTAGAGTCCCAGTTTGGTCAAGAATATAGATCATGGTTTGGTTTGGCTCTTCGATCCAATCCCTTCATACCAACTGTAAGCAATAATAATTTAATTCCCGAAAATATGTTGCAAAATATATTGAATCGGAACTTGTTACATCAGTGCTGCGATTGCGTCAAGTAATTTGCAAGACATAACCTGAACTTGGTAACTCGCATTCGAGTAATAACTTGTCCTGTCAAGTTCAAGTAAATTTTATAAATCCCGAACTTTTTCAAGTAGTTAAAGTTCCAAAGTTGACTTGAACTTGTCTTGAACTTGAAAATTCAAGTTAAGTATCGCAAGAAATAAAACGTGGCCACAATAATTTGTCGAGCATGCGTCAGCAAAATGTTTCCTTCAAACTGAAAACCAAAATGCATTTAGAAATCAATTTTACTACTATTTTTTATTCAAAAACATTCAAGCACATCTTATTCTAGGAGCTTATTCTGAATACAGTAAAAGTGCGAAATAAGGGATACGCACGGGACAGTACAGTTGAGTTCCTTAAAAAGGAATTTTCCTTATACGAAACAGTCAAAGCATTGTGTAATTGAAAGTTGAGGCTAACAAATGCAACGCCTTTATCCATACATTCGTTATAAGTTGAGCCCTCATAACGGACTTTTCCTGTAGATCTCGCGAGTATTACAGGATGTCAAGATTTATTTAATTTCCATACATATACCTATTTGAGCATTATCAGTAATTGCTCTTCGCTTAATATTTAATCAATTAAACTAGTATTAACTAGTAAACCAACTGAAGTTGTTTATTGTCATTTTCTAACTTGCGAGTATAGTGACTGCGCAAGTACTTCAGCAAGCTTTCAGCTCCTGGCGCCTTTCCCTTAGAAAAATGTTTTTTAAGCAAACGAAACCATGAACTTAAATAATAAGATCACTCACTCGGTTTCTTCCAATATTACATAAACGGCGAACTTTGCTTTTGAATCTTGTCCTTTTATTTATGACAAGCGCAAAAAAATTTTAATTCCAAGTTCATGGTCATGTATCTTCGTTTCAATTAAACCTGAACACGACATGTGAAGGTTGTTTGTGACTTTGAAATTGATTCCGTCCTTAATGGCATGCGATTCTAAAATTACTTGAACTTGAACATGAAATCTCAAGTTCATGGTAAAGGTTCTTTTTTCACTACTTGACCCTGAACTTGACTTGAGGTTCAAGTAAATTTGCTTTACTTATACTTGAATCTGACTTGTTAAAGAATGCCATGGTCAAACCGAGTACGCACTTGAACTTGACCCGAATGATTGAAGTAAAATGATTGGCCTACTTGAACTTGTCCCGTACTTGAACTTGACTTGAAAACTCAAGTATTACTTGAACTCGTTCGCAGCACTGTGTTACATCATTTCATTGCATTTTAAATTCTCTACCAGTGTCAACCTGACGGAGAGCCTTGTGTACGCATGACGGACTGTTGCTCCAATCACTGTAGAGGTCGTGTACCTGGACCAAATATATGCAAACCAAGCTTTTGTGGATGTCCACAACCGCCATATTCTGATGTACCTATAATTGAGAAGGTGATCAATTGACAAGGGTGTACATAATTGTTCTAATTATTTATTAAATTTTAACTATCTATTTAAATATTTAATAATTCTTTTTGAACTAGTGTAAGGACTTCTCATCGTACTGCACCCAACATCATCACTGCTGCAGTGGGTACTGTTACATGGCGTCCTCAGCAAGATTGTGCCATTACCCTCCATGTAAGCCATGTGACTAACAAAAAAAAATTTGAAGCATGACAAAAGGCTTGTGTTGGGTTAATGATTTAATTTGGTGAAAGCTAGCAAGTGATTGCATTAGGTATGATTTTTCAGTACAATAAAAGCACTAAATAATTGTTTCTCTACGGAACCTAAAATTTGACCACGGACTTGGGAGGGTAAATATATTAACTAACAAGTAGTTCATGACATAATTTCGTGCAATAACAGAGCGACCAACCAAAACTGAAAACCTGGGCTCCTTAATTTGTGAAGTCACAAGATGGACATAGCATAGAAATGTACATATTAGTATAATTGCGTTGTGACATTTTTCACATGCATACACGCGTGAGCACACTCGAATTTTGATTGATCTTTTCTTTCAATAATCATTTTTCCTATCATCTTTAAATTGTGTGCTTTAATTTAAAACAATAAATAAATGAAGCAATATTGTGAAAAGGGCATGTCAGATGAAAATTCATGTCCACATGCCCAGTTCTTGGACATGTGCGCTGCTTTTGAAAATGACATATACCTCTAGGCAAGTTCTGAACTTTTTGTATTATCGCATTTTATAGATGATTTATATTTTATAGCTTAGATTCAACACACTTATTCAAATCTGTAGGAAATGATTTTCGGAGTGTTCCTTAATATGTTATAATTATTGCAGAAACAATGAACGAATTATTACATAAATTCTACTAAGGGGCGGCCAGCAATATTTGTTCGTTGAAGTCTAAACTCATTTACGTAAAAAGCAAAACCGCGTTCGGGGTCAAGTATTTTGAGGATCCGAACTTGAACTTAACATGCTCTTGAACTTTCAAGTAGATATTTGTCAGTTCCCGAATTTGCGTCTCGGGTCCCAGGAATTACTTGTCATACCAAGTCATATCTTGCAAGTAATATTTCCTAAACCCGAACTTGATCTGATACTACCCGATTATATCGGGTCCATAAATCTAGCGAACCGAACTAGGAATTGACTTAAATCCGAACTTGGATTTCAAGTACTTGAACCTTACAACTTTGTAGTATGAAGGTGCAAAAACACTCCAACAGGTGGAGCTAAGATTTTCAATTTCCGTCGTCTTTATTAAATTAAGATTCGGGTTCATTCATGATTTTTTACTTGTGTTACAGTCTCACCGGACAGTTTACTTGAACAGTTTTTCAAAAATGATGACAAATTAGAAGAATAGTTTTAAGCACGACGATTTAAAGAATACACGACAGTCACTCCAAATGAAAGTCAGCTCCAGTTTCTGTGCATATATCTGCAGGCATGCTTTCTAGTAAGGATGCCAATGGTCTGGTCCGGATCATTTATATATAATGGTCCGTTATTGGCCTAGTCCCAGATTTGTATGGTCTGGTCCGGTCTGATGCAAGACTTGGACCACACAAGATACAATTGGTCCAGCTTCAGGACCAGACTAGACCTGACCACAGGACCATGGTCTCAAGCGTAATAAAAATAAAAATTTATAAGTTAACTTAAATCGTAAACTTAAACGTTAAATCCAATGGAACAAATTAAAACTGATATTTCTGAGGATAAAAGAAGAATTTGACGGGATAAAATGTGATTATTTAATTGCTCTCAATGGTTTGCAGGACCATATGGTCCGGAGCATGGTCTTAGGTCTGGTTCGAACGACTGGATAAGACCGGCTTCATAAAATCTGGGTCAGACCAGAGATGCGCAGCCTTCGAAGGCTAGCCTTCCAAGAAGGATTCCTTGAAGGCGGAAAGGTAACTTTCTTAACGTTACAGAAGGAATGGAAGCATGGGGATACTTTTTTTCGGAAGGCTGAAGGAAGCCTTCACAAAAACTAGCAGTGAAAAATTGTGAAGGAAGGGCTCCTACATATTAGCCCTCCAAGGCCGTGAAGGCTTCCATGTACATGAAATATCTATAACGTGAAAGCATAACATTTGCAATGACGTTTTGCTGCTAGCGTAACAATGCAGCCAATTCTTGAACTCGCAACTGACAATATGTGCCCGCTCTCTTCACTCCACTGAATTCTGCGGGTGCAAAAAGGTTTTAAGCCGGTTTTAGTTTAAAATTGAAGGAAGGCTATTTTTAGAAGAAGGCAAAAATGAGTGTATGTATTTTGGAAGGAAGGGTGAAGGAAGGCAGATTTTATTGAGGGCTTCATTCTACGACATGTTGAAGGGGAAATTTTTATTGAATTTTCGCCTTCGAAGGCTTGAAGGAAGGCTATTTCCTTTGCGCATCTCTGGGTCAGACCAGACCATTGGCATCACTGGTTTCTAGAATGCGTGTTGTAGAAGTGCGAACTACCGAGGAAGAAGAACGCACAAAGGCAGCAAACGGAACTAGCATACTTGAATGGGTACTTAAAAGTGCAAGTAAAATCCATGCCCAGACCCGAACTTGATTCTTAGTTCAAGTCAATTCTGTGGGCTTGCACTTGGACCAAAACCGACTTGAAGTTCCAAGTTCGGATCCAGCAAATACTTGAACTTGACCCGATTCAACCAAGTAGAAATGATTGTGATCCCGAACTTGACCTGACTTGATACTAGTCAAGTACTACTTGAACTTATTACAAAATTATCTGAAAACTTTTTTAAAAAATGTTAAGGTGATTAAATCATATAAATGAAAATAAAAATTAATTCAAATACTCCAATGCATCAAATAAAAGCCTAGTACTTGAATATAATGCAGTGAATGAATTAACATTTAATACATCCAAATAAACCCGCTGCAAATAAAAACGGGGTTCAAATGTTATTAATTTAACTAAACTCAAACAGCTGTGTCATTGGGGCGGGCTTGCGCGAGATGTATCCCTCCGTTCTGTCTGGTTGACACTAAGCACGGTACTTTAAGCTGTATTTTTAACTCTAGTTGATTGCACATTAGACCAGATCCATTATATTTGTGTACGGGTGGGGTTCCTGTTTCTGTCCATATTTTCAAAATGGGGACAGAAACGGGTTCGAGCACACATAGAAAGCTTTTGGAAGAGTAATAAATTAAGCGTTCCATAAACGTGGCAACAGAAATGATAAGTATTCTCATGGCCAGCACGTTTTATGATTTTGTAGATGCTATAGTTCGTAGGAGTCAGGTTTTTGTTTCCTGTATCTGTGACGGCCTTCGCGCTGGTAAATTTCCTCAATCGATTTACTTTTAACCACCGTTTAATAAATGAACAAAGCTATTAAAGTATGGGTTCAAAGCTAGTCTTAACACAACTCAAAGATTTGTTTTCTTGTAAAATTGATGAACATTAGATGAAACAAAATTACAGATGAGGTGAACAATTTATGAATCAATATTTGTAATGAAAGTTAAAACAGTTTGCGCATACATTGTAAATCATACTCTTATAACTAATACCTCGAATGAGCAACACTGTTCACTCCATAAGATATTATTACTTAATAATATTTTTACTACATGTTTTTATTATACATGGACTACGGTTGCAATCGTCGAAGTCAGCTAATTTTGCGATGTAATTGAATCTTCGTTGCAATCATTCTTTGGAATGTATGGTCTGAATTCTGGATAAGTAACTATTGCTTGTGTATTCACATCTGTCTCGGCTTCAGGTTGGCAATTTTCTTTATGCACTCCGAAACGTGTGAGGTTCTGGACTTCAAGCTTTAAGGTGTCACTCCAAGCTATCTCGTTACTTAAAACCTCTGAATAACGTTTATTCGCATACTTAGGCGGTGCTGTGACTATTGGGTCCCAGGGATCAGAGCTGTTTGAGAGTTAGACATGTACCTAAAATGTTTTATGTTCAGGAAAAAAATAATTTTCAAAAACTAAAAAAGTTATGACAATTAAAAATACATACTGCTTTTCAATTCCTTCTATTCCAAGTTTTGTCAGCAAATTTTTTTCCTCGCCAAAAGAGCTTCCGCAGTTATCAAGGCAGGACATACGCGGATAATACATCACAAATGCTAGGCACATTTCCCGACGTGTGCTCAATCCACCGAGAATAGCCGCAGGGGGAGAAAGATGTGAAGAATCGTCAGTACACTCTGCATACACATACATGTTGTCGGATTAATCCGTTAAAACCAGTGTAACACTATGTTCATACTAATACCAAAAGTTAAATGATCTCCTTTAATAATCTCTTGATGCACTGGCAGTAATCGATTTTGCTGAAAGTTAAAGTCATAGTTGTTGTCATAAGCCCACCAAGGAAGCTCGACTCCATTTCTAAACTGACGAAGCTTCATTTTCCGACCTGCGGAGTATTCCAAATAACAATAATTCAATACATTTTGTAATTGTAATACACCACAAATATAATGAATAATCTACCAAGCCTGAAAACAAAAATACGGAAAATATATCAATTTGCATCAAATAATTTTCCTGTTTACTTACATATAGCTGCAATTACTTTTCCTACTAATCTCAAGAAAATAAAAATTTTCAAATACTCCATGCAATATCA
Organism: Allacma fusca; assembly: GCA_947179485.1. NCBI lineage: Eukaryota > Metazoa > Arthropoda > Collembola > Symphypleona > Sminthuridae > Allacma > Allacma fusca. Next base: position 78,457,457 of record OX359245.1, on the reverse strand, counting down.
AATATCCTATTCTAAATACTGTAAAAACATTTCTATTAACACTAAGTAACTCAACGGCTTCAATAAGAGCCAAATCAGGAACGGAAAAAAATAAGAACGTTTGTATTTCATAGACAAATTATGGAATCCCCACGTGATATCACAAAACAGAATAAGTCAGGGTTATTTGACTTCATCTGAAATTGAAAGAACAGAGGTAAGCTGAAGTAATTTATTTTCAACTTGCGCTATGTGAAGCTAACGTAACCAACTAATGCTCTCCGAATATTTTTAAAAAATACTATCTAGATCTCTGGACACCCGCTTGAATTGTTAGTCAGTGCGGGGGTAAAATCTGTGACTAAGACAAATGAGCTAAAAACATTACTACTTACAACTATTTTGATATAAATATTTACCAGCTAAGTGTGAATGTAGAATTAACGTGAAAACTTTAATTCCTTCATCGGGAAGCCGATCCTCAGTACAGGTGCCGCTGCAATGTCCAGCAATAACATAGTTAGATGTATTGGGTGGAATCATCAATCCAGGGCCAGTCTCATAGCCAATTCGTATTATTCCTGCCTCTTGTGTGCTAACACAAACAGTTTAAATTTATCAACGTATATTTGTAAAAATTCTTATTCACATTTTTACTACTCCAGGAATACGTCCTACCGCAAATTGGTTGTTGTGTAAATCTCAATGCCTGTGTTGTAATTTAAATCGGATAGCTTGTTGGGATTATCGTAGTGCACTTCCAGCAGAAAATACTCTGGCAAACCTAATTCATTTAATGGAATGCCAATATTTTCGGGTAGGATCAACGCCTAGAAAACATTTGCACACATTGCCAACATTTCAGATCTTAAAATGAAACAAAATTATAATCTGTGCATAAATGTCAGTACTAACGTCACCACCAACCGCCCAACCATACATATATTGCTGGCAGGTACTTTTCATTTGAAACATGTAATTGTCATTATAACAATGATCTCCTGGTGTCTTTAACATGTGCTCATAAAAATCCTTGAGTTGGTCCGAGGATCCAGTACAATGGTGAAGGATAAGATGATGTGTGTGTGTGCGTGCCTCGTTGCTTCCCAGCTTAACCCGGAACTAAAGTAAGTTTAATACAGATATTTTGCCATAATTACAATATATAACATTAAAATGAAAACATGTAATTATAAGTAGTTGTTTCATGAAAATATATTTGTAAATACTGATATACCCCAACAATATGTCTCTTGACATTAAATGGTGGGCTTTTGTGTGCTGTACACCAGTAGACGGTATCTTCTGAAGGCAGTTTCGTTTTCACATCGATATGCCAAATCTCGGAACTGTTGAGGACCATTGTGAATTAAACGTATAAGACTAACCTGATATAGCATGTTAACGCAATGCAATTTTAATGTAAGCGTATTTGGACAATAGGTTATAATTACTCTGTTGCATTCCATTGAGACGCGGGAGCATCCAGAATGTTAACGGAATCAGCGCCACGCTTCCGATGATGGAGGATGTTATCTGTGTCTCCGATGGCCCATATGATTTTTGTCGTGTCATTCTGTTAATATAGCACGTTCATGTCATATGTACAAATAATTTAATATACAGCATAACATTCTTACGGCATATAAAGTCTTATTTAACTATCGAATTGCGGTTCTATGCATTGAGAGCAGAAATAGATTTAGTGGGTGTCCCGCCCACAAAAAATAACAAATGCCCATATATTGCATAGGACAGGCTTATACAAGTATTGTGAGGTTGAGGGCCGGGGTAAAAGTATTTTATAAATCCACCGATGATTGCAAGTACCACATTTTGTCCATGTCACAACCAAATTCTCCGCAAAATATTAGGACTGAAATACTGATTATCAAGGATTATTAGAAGAATCGAATTTATGGGTTTAGAAATTGTATTTTTTGCAGGATAAACAGGATAAAATATCATGCAATTATTATTTACTGAAACTGTAAGTGGTAACTTAAGCTTGCACTCGTGATTTTAAGCATCTTCGAAAACTTCAATTAATACATAGCTCAAAACTAGCAAACGAATGGAATTTTATAAATATATACCATTTGCCCTGAATCCAAACTATTATTAATGATTGCTATTTAATTTATATTGACCGCCCAGTTAAAAATTCTCATCAAAATGTCAATACTTCTGAACATAAGACTTACGTTGATTGAAACATCCTCGTTATCACACGTGTTAAATACCCGAGTGACCTTTAAAGTAGTATGGGTTACATTTTGAGATGTAGAAAGTAAAGCCCAGTCCTGGCTTGCGTCAACTATCGGTGCCTGCCTTCCTATGGCATGATAATCCTGAAACATCAGTAAATAAAAATTGCTGAATACGTAATATTTATATTCAACGTTTAGTGTCTAGATGAGAAGAGCAAAAACCTGGAAGCAAAAACATAATTTTACCCGCACAGGAACGATAAAAAAAACTCACCGCAAAATAGGACTTTCCATCCTGAATTCCACCAATAATGATGTCCGCACCTTTCATACCACCCGCCGGGGAAAGTCCAAATCCGACATACCCCAACGTCTTAGCCGTAATAGTGAAAGTAATGTTTTCCGTCTGGAGGTCAGCCCTCCATTCAACTTGATAGTCATCGTCAAGTAATCGGATTCTGTTAATTTCCAATGGAATTCCAGGGCAATATGTGAAACAAAATATGATAAAAAGTCCGTATTGAAGGAATACAAACATTTTCAAATAAGTTTCAGCTCCTGTACAAAGAATAGGTAATTTGCTCTGTGTTGATGTAATGTCTGCTCGAAATGGCTTGACAATGAAAAGTGAGCCCGAAATGGAAGAATCGTCAGTTATGTGTTAACCTTTGGATAGATTTTAAAATATGTATTCCTAGGGTATTTTAAGTACTTCCTCCAGTTGGCTTACAACTTTGGGTAAACTTTGTACATAATAACCTATTGCACATTGAGAATCCAGTTCATACGAAATGAAATGATGAATCCTATCTTCAAAAATGCTATAAAATCTGGACGACACGTAGCATTAGTTCTCATTTTATTACAATGACATCACCAGCAGCTTAATATTACGCTTTACTAATCAAACTTAGTATATTTAGATTTCTCTCCCTAAAACGGTACATATGTATACGGAACTTTTATTACTGGAAACAGAAGGTTGTAACTAAACCTGGCAGCTGAAGTAAATTCAAATACATTTTTGTCATGTATGCAGTGCATTTCGAATTAAGTGGGTTCCTATTAAACAGCATTCTCCTTATATTACCAGAGTTAATTTTCCCTTACGATACTCCATTATAATGTAGTAAGATATTGCGTCATCTCTAGGTATATGTTGGAACATATTTTGACTTCCCTTGGGAACCATTAAATATGAAATTCACTCTACTCACTGTTTGTGTGTACTCCTATTATGCGTGTACATACGGACGTTTGGAGGTTGAAAAATCTACTCCCATAAATTTATCAGCACATTGATACAATAATAATTATTGCTATTTGCTCAAAGCGGCCCAGTTTACAATGTGCATTAACTCTCTCAAAAATGTGTAAGTTAAAAGAAATTACTCTTGATTTTATATACGTTCAAACTTTGATCTACCATTCGGGCTGGCGAAACAAAATCATCACTTACTTCCAAATCAGATTTTCCAAAATAAAATTCTGAAAGCTAACAAATGACAAAATCTGTTTGACAGGTACATTGTAACTCAAGTCTGTAACTCTAATGCTAATAGTGCATCATGTAAAGTCTGAAGTGCATACGGATATGAAACTGCATCTAACGTCTGACGCATCTCTCACAGTATGACTGCATAATACACTAATAAATGCACGGCATATACATACGTACTGGGGCTGTGTTAGACAACTTTGAGAATTTATTCCAAACTTGACAGGAAAATGCACAAGGACTAATATAATCATGTTGCCGTAGCAGTGTGAAATGGACCAAACGCAAAAACATTCTCAATCATGCTTCTCATGATGCTTATATTCGTCTTCATTCGAGCCTTCCTCCTCCCCTGAAATTTTCAGAGACATTTGCATTGGGGAAATTTTTTATAAATTGCATCAATGCATTATTTTTACAAATGAAATCAAGTTACGATCAGTAGAGACTATTTGTATAAGCTTTAAGTACAGAGTACATCTCATGGAATACCCACATACATTACATTTACACAATGTTTTAGTACCTTGATCCATGAAGTCAGCACAGAAAATCGAGTAGATAATAAGGATGAAAAAGCCAAGAGGTAGGCCAAAGAGCACTGTGGTCAAAACTGGGTTCCCATTCCACATGTCCGCCAAACTGGATCTCATTTCGTAAAAAGCTCTATTCAACCTGACTAGATAAGTGTCCCCTCCGTAGGCCTGTGGATTCAAAAATTGCTTATTAACTCATGTCAATGAATACCGGGAGTAGATACTCATACATAAAAATTAGAGCTTGATTCTCTGGACACATCAAATGAGAAGATACAAAATAGGTGAACTGAACGAACCCTGCCACCTCCTTGGGACACACCTCCAGATAGGTGAGTATCCTTTCAATAGACCATCCCTTTTTCTCTTCATACAAGAAATAGTGCTCGTAGTTGCTACTACTGATCACAAGTAAGTACGGGGTCTCTAACTCCGAAGTAACAAACTTCGCCATGAAGTCCACTGCTGTGGTCCACGCTAACTGGAATCTCCTTGTATATTACAAAACAAAACACGAATCAAATTAAATTATTGATTAATTAAAGAGAAATGTTAATTTAAAACGTTCGAATATTTACCTTTGACAGAAAGAACACTATTATAAGGGATCCTCTTCTAGTTAGAGGGCAAAATAACTGAATAACGACTTACTGAAAATCCACATTATCTGCTAGAGTTTCAAGTACATCTCGGAATCTAAACAAAAGTTAATTACACGTATAATTATAGCAAGTACAGAATGAGTCCAAGACCAAAAAATGTTGCTCAAACAAAAGTGACTAGATTGAAAACATAATTACTCCAAATGGTGATCGGGACTCCGACCAAGCTTGTCCTCATCAATAACACCAATCACGACCCACTTCTTCGTCTGAATGAATCTGTAGAAATTACTTCGGGTGAGCCTAACAAACGGGTCAAAGCGATGAGAAGCCACAAAAGCTTTCACTCTTGCCACTTCTGTAACATTTAGCACCAGTCCATTGGACTTTTTATTAATCACGTGAGGAGTGGACTCCAACTGGAACAAATAAATAGATTAGTCTTCTTAAAAAATAATTGCTACCAAAATTAACATCCAAATATGAAAAATATTCCGTGCATATGCCATTTAAAACCCCAACCTACCTGACTGGTAAAGTGGTAGTATCGATCTGTATCTTGATTATCCTTGGCCACAGTCTCAAACTCGAGCTGAAATTAATAATTTTGTTTAATTTCCTACAATCTTCCATACTTAACTATAGTTGCCTCAAATCCCTTAAACTAGCTGTCAGAATAATCACTTACCCAAAGAGGGTCACTTTTAGGTCCAAAATATCCAAACAAATGTCCATCAATGTCATAAGGGTCCAATGAAGTCTCAGTAATATGTGGACCGTTCATTTTTTTCGCGTAATCTACAATGTCTTGAGTGATTCTTTCTCCATTATAAATGTTTATGCGGTTAACGCTGATGCTGGAAAAAATTAAGCTGTAGAGCATGTTTTAAAATCTTGCATTCAACAATTTACACTTTACCGTCTAAATAAATCAACAAAAAACAGTCCTGCGACAAGGTTTACATCAAAATGAAAACACTCACAACATTATGGTGGGGTAGCCTCTGACATTAAATTCGGAAGCCACAGTCGGGGATCGAGTGAAATCCATTTTCGCTACCCGAATATTTGTATCATGGAGTGCTTGGGCTACATGATTGAAAATGGGCTCTAATTTCTTACAATGTCCACACCATGGAGCGTAAAACTAGGGAAATTAAACGAAAATAGTCCTTTAAAAATTATTAAACCCCATTAAAATCCGCCAAGGAAAATACAAGTCCCGGAATTTATTAAATCCCGGATTTCATCAAATATAAGAACTTTTACCTTCACCAACCAAACTCCATCCTTACGCACCTCCAGAAATCTAAAATCCAACAATAAAGCATATTGCAAGTCATAATCTGAACTTGGCAACGCGTAATCGAGTAATAACTTGTCTTGGCAATTTCAAGTAAATTTTATAAGACCCGAACTTGTTCAAGTAGTTAAAGTTCCAAAGCTAACTTGAACTTGAAAATTCAAGTTAAGTATCACAAAAAATAAAACCTGGTCACAATAACTAGCCGAGCATTCGTCAGCAAATTGTTTCCTTCAAACTGAAAACCAAAACGCATTCAGAAATCAATTTTACTACTATTTTTTATTCAAAAACATTCAAGAACATCTTATTCTAGGTGCTTATTCTGAATACAGTAAAAGTCAGAAATAAGGGATACGCACGGGACAGTACAGTTTAGTTCTTTATAAAGGAATTTTCCTTTATACGAAACAATCAAAGCATTGTGTAATTGAAAGTTGGGGCTAACAAATGTAACGCTTGTATGGATACATTCGTAATGAGCTGAGCCCTCATAACGGACTTTTACTGTAGATCTGGCGAGTATTACTTGACATCAAAATTTATTTCATTTTCATACATACATATACCTATTTGAGCATTATTAGTAATTACTCTTCGCTTAATATTTAATCAATTAAACTAGTATTAACTAGTAAATCAACCGAAGTTGTTTATTGTCATTTTCTAACTTGCGGGTATGGTAACTGCGCAAGTACTTTAGCAAGCTTTCAGCTCCTGGCGCCTTTTCCTTAGAAAAATGTTTTTTTAAGAAAACAGAACCATGGGCTTAAACAATAAGATCACCCACTAGGTCTCTTCCAATATCATATAATTGTGTATATATAGTGTTTGCACTAGTGCCCCTCATGGGTACAGGTTTTACCCGGGTATTTGGGTACAGGTTCAGGTACAGGTACGTATCAGGTACATACTTTTTGTACCCATCCAATTGGGGTACAGGTTCAGGTTCAGTCGTTAGATACCTGAAAATTCAGGTTCAGGTTCAGGTATGGGTACAGGTACAAAAAGTAATCTTTTGGGTATAAACACATCAGGTACGGGTACGCACTGGGTAAATACCTGAACCTGAATGTAAAATACCTGAACTTTCAGGTACTTCTCAGTCAATAATAATTTCCAAGTAACGCCTGTAAAGGTGTTGTTGAGCTTTGAAACCTCCTCCGAATTTTTGACCTTGAAACATTTTACATTAAAATTTATACTTATAAGTTCAGTCAGGAAAACTAATTCCACCGTATAGGAACACGTGGCTAGTTACCCAGCATTAGCTGGAATGACCAGAGATTTGTTATCAGTTCCTGGAACTGCTAAAGAACAGAGATTAAGATTGAGCGAGCCTTCTCCTATGGCCCAGATCTTCTGACGCATAAACGCTTATATAAGTGCAGAGTTTCGGTAGGAAATGTTTTTGTTTCAAAGCTTGGCTGAAGTTAAAATCTGAGGAGTTTGAATCTAAAAATTGTTTTCCATTGCAAAAGCAATTACAGGGTGCAAAACAAATCCTTAATCGTTTAATTTCTCGCCATTATTGAACGTTTAGCAAATATTACACTACATTTGTATTGTTGGATTGAACTTATTTATATCGTAGTTTTTGTTATCTATTATCCTTTTCAACCTTTTATGTAATCATTTATAGCCACTGATAATTCGAGTACTTACAAGGTAAGATTTTGGGATGGTACAAGCCGATTCAAACAAAGCATAGCACATGGTTTAGTACTCACCTAGTATGTTTCAAAACTCATGTAACTCGAGTGCATTTTGCCCCGTTCTCCTAGGACACGTCACCAAAGTTTCAAAATTTAAAACGATACCACAGGTGGGAACCTGTCTTTTCAAAAAAAGTTAATGTTAAATCCCATAAGGATTTTGCGTTTTTGAAAGTCGACGAAATTTTGATTTTCGCTATTTCAATGAAATTCAAGTTTTTACGTACATATTTATATATCCTTCAACAAAATTCCCCAAAAGGTAATCCCTCCATCATGGCGCATCTGTATGTATGTTGTCGATATGATATATTCACTCCATATTTAATCACTTATACGTACG